>CAUYQV010074905.1:0-72783 GCA_963574575.1 Galagoides demidoff
TGGATGTGGAGAAAAGGGAACACTTCTACATTGCTGGTGGGAATGCAAACTAATATGTTCCTTTTGGAAAGATGTTTGGAGAACGTTTAGGGATCTAAAAATATACCTACCATTGGATTCTACAATTCCTCTTCTAGGTATATATCCAGAAGACCAAAAATATATAATAATATATTTAATAAAGATATTTGTACCAGAATGTTTATTGCAGTCCAATTCATAATTGCTAAGTCACAGAAGAAGCCCAAGTGCCCATTGACCCATGAATGGATTAGTAAATTGTGGTATATGTACAACATGGAATATTATGCAGCCTTAAAGAGAGATGGAGACTTTACCTCTTTCATGTTTACATGGATAAAGCTGAACATATTCTTCTTAGCACACTATCTCAAGAATGGAATAAAAAGTATCCATTGTATTCAGTCTTACTATGAAACCAATTTATAGCTTTCTTATGAAAGCTATAACCCAATTACAGGCCAAGAAGAGGGGGAGAGGGAGCAGATGAGATGGGGGACAGAGGGTGGAGGGAGAGTAATTTGTGGGACCACACCTACAGTACATCTTACAAGGGTACATGTGAAATTTATGAGGTGTGGAATATAAATGTCTAACACAATAACTAAGAAAATTCTGTGAAGGCTATGTTGACCAGTTTGATGAAAGCATTTCAAATTGTATATAAAACTAGCACATTGTACCCCATTATTGCATTAACATACACAGCTATGATTTAATAATAAAATAAAATAGAAAACATAAAAAAGAATTTACATATTTTATATGTATATATAACATATAATATATACTATGTTGATATTAATGTTGTATGCTAATATAATAATTATACAACACATAATTACTATAATATAATAATTAATATACTATAATAATGATTGTAACAATTATTATTAACAATTAAAACAATTATTATTCTAATATAATAATAATATAACTAAGGGACAAAGCCTACACTTTCTACCCCTTGGTGTAGAGAAAACTCAACTGATCAAGTTATAAAGGGTAAATTAATATTGTTTACAATAGTCCAAGTGTTCAGGATACAACTTACAGAGGTGGTCAACACACAGAAGGATGAGGATCCAAGAAGCCAGTCTTCTACTGAGTACATGGGGTGCATGTCTGGTCTATGAAAATTAGGTCAACTTAAAGAGGTGGTAAGTGTAGACAGGTCAACTATGAAGGTTCTCCTTTGTTTCATCTTCCTTAATTATTTAGGAGGGTTTAAAACATCAGACAGTGTCTTTATAACAAATCATGGGAATAAAAGTAATAAGCAGCATGTTCTGGAACATATACAATTTAAGTTTAAATTAATAGGTATAGGTTACGTAATGTGATGTCACTTTTTCACATTTGGTAATTAATTATTTATTTAAAACTTATGATTTTGTAAGCAATTTTTTAAACAGTGCAACCCAGTAGTAGACAAGAACTATGCTTTTCTAAAATAACTCATAAGGGTTATTTTAAAATAATTTCTTACAAATATAATTATAAGTTATACTAGAATTTTACTTCAGAAATATATGACTTACTACAAAGTAGGTATTATTATAGGCTATGATGAAATCTTCAATGAATTACCAAGAGTAGCAGACTGAAATAAAGTAAAAAATGCTTTATTAACAAAGTAATTCTTTTTTTTTTTTTTTTTTTTTTTTTGAGTCGGAGCCTCAAGCTATCCCCCTGGGTAGAGTGTCATGGCATCACAGCTCATAGCAACCTCCAACTCCTGGGCTCAAGCGAGTCTCCTGTCTCTGCCTCCCAAGTAGCTGGGACCGTAGGCGCCCGCCACAACGCCTGGCCATTTTTTGGTTGCAGCCATCATTGTTGTTTGGCGGGCCCGGGCTGGGGATTCGAACCCGCCACCTTAGGTGTACGTGGCTGGCGCCTTAGCCGATTGAGCCACAGGCGCCGAGCCAACAAAGTAATTCTAAAATTTATATCTTTCTCTGTCTGTTGTTGAATATTTTCTGTGTAATATATTTACATATATGGACTGCATCAAACAGAAGATTAGCCATGCATAGAGCTTGGAATTTACCTAAAAAATAATAATAGGGCAGTGCCTGCGGCTCAAAGGTGTAGGGCACCGACTCCATATGCTGGAGGTGGCAGGTTCAAAAACTGCAAAAAAAAAAAAAAAAAGATAATATGAGGATATTAATATTTAAATGGAACAAAGCTGTAGTCAGAAGAAACAATTTATTATTAAATATGATAAAATAAAGTTAGTAAATCAGAAAAATGAACTATAAAAATAAAACAGAGAAAATCATTCCCATATAGTCAGGGGCAGGGGTATTAGTGAAGAAGAAAAGAAATAAGAAGAAAAGGGAGACAGGAATAAAGGAAGGAAGATACACCAAACAACCAAAAATAGATTCATAAAACTACAGGAATGAGCCCTCAAATAACAATAATAACCTTGAAAACAAATGGATTAACTTCTCCGCTTAAAAAGCTATAGACTGCTGAATGGATAAAATAGACGACCCAACTACATAACGGCAAACTAACCTCATCTATAAAGACATATATAGAATGAAAGTAAAGGGATGGAAAAAGGTAGTTCATAAAATCAGAAACCAAAAGCAACAGGAGTACTTACATCAGATAATCAAACTTTAAGTCAAAAATAATAAAAAGAGAGGCAAAGAAGGTCCTTGTATAATATGAAAGAAATCAATTCAGCAAAAATATATAATGATACTAAACACGTATACACCAACACTGGAGCATCCAGATGTATAAGCAAATATTACAGCTAAAGGGAGAGATAGACACCAGTGCAAGGATAGTTGAGGACTTCAATGTCCCACTGTCAGCGTTAGACCACTATCATCTAGACAGAATATTAACAAAGAAAAATTGGCTTTAAACTGTGCATTTAACCCAGTGGACGTGACAAACACTGATGGAACATTTCATTCAACAGCTGCAGAGTACAGATCCTTCTCACAAGCACATGGAACTTTCTCTAGAATAGATAATATGTTAGAAAAAAACTAGCCTTAACAAATTCAAAGATTTCAAAATAATATTGTGTTTTTCTCAGACAACAATAGAATAAAACTAGATATCAATAATAGGAGGAATTTGGGAGACTATACAAATAAGTGGAAATCAAATAATATGTCCTGAATGACCACTGGATTAAGGAAGTGATTAAGGAAAAAATAAGAAAAATTTTGAAACAAACAGAAAAAAATTAGAAACACAACATAACAAGAGCACAGATAAGAGGAAAGTTTATAACAATGAACACAGAAATCATAAAAGTCCACTTCAAACAATTTCATGATGCATCTTAAGGAACTGAAAAAAGAATAAATCAAAGTCAAAATTAGTTGAGGCAAATAAGTAATAGTGCTGATATGAAAACTAAATGAAACAGATTAATAATAATACAAAAAGTAAACAAAACAGAAAGTTGATTCTTCTGATATATTTTTTAAAATTTAAGCTGCTAGCTAGAAAAAGGAGAAAATCCAAAGAAGCAAGATCAGAAGTGAATAAAGAGACCTTGCAATGGACGCCATAGAAATTCAAAAGACCGTCACAGACTATTATGAAAATAATACAGTAACAATAGAGAACCTAGAGGAAATGGATAAATTTTTGGACACATAGACTCTATCCAGATTGAATCAGAAAGAAAGAAATAACCTGAACCAACAAATAATGAATAATAAGATTGAATAAGAAATAAAATATCTCTCAACAAAGAAAAGTCCAGAACCAGACAGCTTCACTGCCAAATTCTACTGAACTTACACAGAAAAACTAACACCATTTTTCCTCAGAGTTCCTGAAAATTGAAAAGAAGAGAATTCTCCCTATCTCATTAGATGAAACCAGCATCACCCTGATGCCAAAACCAGACAAGGAAGCAACAACAACAGCAACCTACCTACCAATATCTCTGAAAATAAATGCAAAAATCCTCAATGAATGCTAGCAAATTGAATCCACAGCACAACAAAAAATATATAGATATTTGTTAGTGCAACTTTTCCAGGTATGCAATGATGGTTCAACATACCAAAATCAGCAAATGTAATATATCACATCAACAGAATGAGAGACGAAAACCATACAGGCATCTTAGTAGAAGTAGAACAAATATTTGATAAAATTCCACATCCTTTCACTATAAAATCAGTCAACAAACTTTGCAAAGAAGGAACATATCACAACATAATGAAGGCCATATATGACAAACCCACAGCTGACATCATAATGAATTAAGAAAGTCTGAAGGCCATTCCTCTAAGACCTAGAAAAATATAAAGATGGACGTGTCTGTTACTCTTACACAATATAGTCCTGGAAGTTCATATCTAGAGCAATCAGACAAAAGAAAGAAATAAAAGGCATCCAAATAGAAAAAAAGAGGAAATCAGGTTATTCTTCATTGCAGGTAATATTGGCTATTTACTATATAGAGAAAAATCTAAAGACTCCACAAAAAAAAAAAATACTCTTAGATTTGATAAGTAAATTCAGTGAAGTTCCAGGTTAAAAAATTAATGTGTGAAACTCAGTGGTGTTTCTATAAACCAATAATAAACTAGCTTAGAAAAAATAAATCAAGAAAGCAATCTCATTTACTATAGCTACAAAAAAAAAAAGAAAGAAAGAAAGAAAGAAAAAAAGAGAATAGCTTAGAAATAAACTTAACCAAGAGGTGAAAGACCTCTACAATGAAAACAACAAAACACTGATGATTTGATCACTTCTATCATAATGGAATGCAAGCTTGTTTAATATGCCTTTCCTGATTTTGTATTCAATGCCATTTAAAAAAATGCCATTTTAGATCTTAAAATATTTAGTGAGTAAAATAAGTAATTAGCATCAGAATATAGACAGATGAAAAATGAGACTAGTTATGCAAGAGGTTTATTGAGAATAATTAAGGAAAAAGGAAAAAAGTAACAGGAGGTATGGAGAAACATTGGACCATGATGCTGTTCTGTTAACAGTGAAAGTAGAAAGGAAAAGGAGAATTGGGTAGAAAAATGTTAGACTTCCTAAAGTTCTAAGAAAGTTTCAGCTAGGCAAATGAAGGATTCAAGCTAACACTGCTCAATAGAAGAACTCTGAATCCCATCCTAATGGGCTGGCACTAGTATCCCCACTGCACTTGGTTATTCAGTGAGAGCAAGCCAGGTATTGCATGGCTTTGAGATAAATTTACTGGTGGCTCCAGAGGAGAAGAGTGGGATTATCAATCAATTATGCTCCCTGTAGCAGTTTCCCTTGAAAGAGAATTAAAAGGCTCATTTTGATAACCATCATAAAATAAATATTAAAATGGAAATATTTAATAGAGAATACCCTGATAATCACTTCATCAATGAAAACAAAGTCAAGTCCATTTTATATAATATATGCATATATTAAAACATCACTGTGTACTCCATAAATATACACTAAAATTACTTCTCAAGTAAAATAATATGTATTTATTTTTTAAAAGTTAAATTTCTCATGGCAGCAAACATTTTGATATTTGTATGATTACTACTATATAAAACACATGTTAAGAATAGTATATCACGTTAAACTCTTCTAAAGTCCCCCTCTTGTGTGTTTCTGGTTAGTCTAAGATACAAAGATATTCTTGGGAGGTTTGGAGGGTGACTTGGATTTATTCTGCTGACTCATTTCAATGCCATGAAACAATAGCTATGTCTGCAGCTGCTGGTGGTTGTATCTCCCCCACACACTAGCTTTTCCGCCTTCTTGGCCGGTTTTGCAACAAAGACCCTTGCTACTGCAAGGTATCGTTATCACCAAAGTCAGAGGCAACAAAAATGACTGGTTTCAGTTTAGGGTTCCAGCTTCTCCTCTCCTTGCAATCTGCCTTAAATATCCTTCACTTCATATCAATCTTCTTTTATAAACAGCTTTCCCTATGAAAAATCCAATTTCAAATATGAAGACAAAAAGTCTTCTAGAAAGCTTTATAGACACTTTCTTCTTTATTTTTTTTGGAGACAGAGGTTCATTTTGTAGCCCTCAGTAGAGTGCCATGGCAGCTCACAGCAACCTCCATATCTTGGGCTCAAGCGATTCTCTTGCCTCAGCCTCCCCAATAGCTGGGACTACAGGCACCTGCCACAATGCCTGGCTATTATTAGAGACAAGGTCTCCCTCTGGCTCAGGCTTGCCTCCAATGTGTGAGCTCAGGCAATGCACTGGCCTTGGCCTCCCACAGTGCTAGGATTACAGGCATTTTGGAGAGACTTTTTACCAAGCTCCCACAGTTGTATGAGGCCAATTTCCTGTAACAAAAATATAGAATCAAGTGGTTTTGCTCTGCTGGTTAAATAATGGCTGATGTTTTGGCTGTAATGCCTTCTTATGTAAAAAAATATAACTTAAAACCTGGAACAAAAGAAAAGATAGAGATAATTATTTTCTCATTTTTTTTTTTTTTAGGAGAGGAAGACAGATATACTTTTAATAATCCCATGTTTTAATTTTTTTTTTCACATTTCACTCTTATACTTTTTGGTACTTGGTCCACTCTTAGTAATAAACAATAAATTGAAAAGCTCAGTGTATCAGAATATCAAAATACCAAAGTCCTAGACTAGATAAAGATCAGACTCTTTTTAACATCTATTACACTACTTTGTTTGTCATTCTCCACATTTCATTCAAAAATAGGTTCACATATTCTACTAAAGATGGTCTGTTCTTTAGTACCTTCTGAAATTTACTGGCTAAAATATTTACATCTCTTGAATTCAGGCAGAGAGTTTCATTCACCATTTGTCTCTGAAGACACTTAGCAATCCAAAGTAGAAGTGAAGGAAACACATCTAATTTGTTTCAGATATCAAATACTCTCAAGAACCATCCTAATATTCCCCTATGGAGTATATTCCAGTAATAATCATGGTGGAAGTTACAACTTATATTTTAAGAGCTCTTTACAATCTACTCTTCAGGTACTTATTCTCTAAGTACCTGAAGGGCACACAATAACACTAAAGGCAGTGCCCTGTTCATTAGAGAATCTTTAGAAAGTCAATTGGAGTCTATATGGGCTCTGTAGATTGTAATATGATATGTCATATAATTCTTATGTCATTTATAAATATATTACCCCTTATCTCCCAAATCATCTTTTTTGACTCTTCTGTGAAATTGGGAGTAGGTTCCATAAACGGGTCAGAGACATACGAGGGGGAAGGGGCATTCTCTTCTGGGTGCCTCTGTGTCTCACTTGCCATATTTCAACACAGTGTGCTTTATCCAGCACTTGGCCCCTAAATCTGCAGTGTTCTCAACTTCTACACTCCTGAAAAGATCACTTTTGCCAACCCTTGGCTTGTGGAGGTGTATGCCTTCTCTACCAGTTTCCTGAAGGGCTCGGCTTCTTTCCCCAACACTTGTCTTTAGCACAGTGTATTTTTTCAAACACCCTACAGATTTAGCCCTGTAGATCTGCTCCTGCCATCTGGCTCCTTCTAATAGTAGCAAGAAGTAGCACTCATTAGTCAGTAAACACCCTCCTGGCCCCCACTACTATCATCTCCCTGGGTAGCTTTAGAGAGGAATACCACAGATGGGGGGACTTCCCATGGACTGACAGCCCAGCATGCCAACAGGAGACTTTACAGTGACTTTTAAGGCACAATTCCTCTCTGAGGATGACATTTCCTGGTAACTTACAAGGAAGATTGTTAGCAATTTGTACCATCAAAGTACTTCAGCAACCTATGTGTCAGCCAGCGGTTCATGGATATAATCCATCCAGGAAGATCCATCTGGTGGGAGATTCTCTGATTTGGGCTCTTCCATCTCAGTGTCATTAGTAGTGGCTGATCCCTACATCTGATATTAATGTAGTCTTTAAAGTACTCTGAACTCTTATTAGCTAATTCACCATTGCTTCAATCTACTGTCAATCATTCTTTTTTTTTTAAGTTAAAAAATTTTTTTCTTTAATTTTTTTGAGGCCAAGTCTCACTGTGCCACCCACAATAGAGTTCGGGAACATCATCACAGCTCACAGCATCCTCCGTCTCTTGGCCTCAGGCAATCCACTTGTATCAGCCTCCCAAGTAGCTGAGATTATAGGTGCCCACCACAACATCCAGCTATCTCTAGAAATGGAGTCTTGCTCTTGGTCAGGCTGATCTCAAACTCCTGAGCTTAAGCAATCCACCAGTCTCTGCCTCCCAGAATGCTAGGATTATGGGCATGAGCCATCTTGCCTGCCCTTACTGCTAATCATTCTTTATGTTAAACTTTCTATGTTCAAATTACCTCAGGATATGTCCCTACTAATTAGCCCTAACTGGAACAGAATGAGTTACTCCAAGTAGTACCAGTTAGAAGGGTGGGGAACTTGTGGCCTTGGGACCACATGTGACCTCTGGATCCCTGAGTATGGCCTTTTGACTCAATTCAAATTTTAAGAAACAAATCCTTTTAATAAAGGGATTTGTTCTGTGAATTTGGCTTTGGTTGGCTTCGCTGGGATCAATTTGGTTGTACCACAATGTTTTGTGCAATGCTGATCTTCACACAAATGGAAAATGGGATACTAATAATTATGTCATGTAATAGTATCACAGTTCATCAAGTTACTACCTATGACTGATTAATATAGAATACCAACTGAAGCACATACTTTGGAATCTGAATTAGATACTTTCTTGACCTTATTATATTAACATGATGATAATCCACATGATACAGGATGGGCGGTTTTGAATACACTTGACTGTTACAGAAATAAAGTGACAAGGGCAGATCCATAAACTCTCAATTTAAGTCATGGTTTGAGAACCGTAGCACTTTCATGATAACCCCAAAACAATTTCTTATTTCTTGTTATTCATAGGGCTAACATCACTGAAAATCTATAATACAGTTGAACGTGCATATCACTGATTCACAACATTAAAATTCACAATGTTGTTACATTTTCACGTGAACATTAAGGAATTGGTTTCTGAAGAATATGATCCTGAGACTCGGAATGGAAACATATGATCTTAGTATATATATATATATACACACTCAGAAATTTATAGTGTTTTATGATTTTCTTAAATACTTCCCTAAGTGCTAATTTCCTGCCACCACTGTGAAATCACTTAAAGCAAGATTGGAAAGAGCCATGCAGTACCACCATCAAGTGGCTCAACCTGGCATGAGCATCTCCTCCATGCCCACTCCACTCCAACAGCACATGTTAAGACTCTTTTGGAGTTTATCTCAACAATACAGTTTTTGAATATTTCCCATAAGTACATGCTAGTCTCTAAGGAGGTTAAATATGTATTAGCCACATTACATTTGAGAAGTGGAAGAAAACAAATGGAATTCTCAAATTTTAATAAAGACAATTAACTAAAATAAATATATGCAAGTTTTTGGTAAAACACTAAAAGTATGAGTGAACCAATTGATCATCAATTGACCAAATTATAGATGTTTATACTTGCCTGGTTTACATTTTAACCAGAAGGCTTCATCTTATTCCAAGCCACTGGTCAGACATGCATAAATGGACACTGAAAAGTATATAGTTGTCAGTCTAGATGTGAAATGGAGAATAATGGGATGTATCAGAGAGGCACAAAGATGCAGAAGGCTGAAATCTCTCGACCCTGTAAAAGTGTATCAGAAGTGAGAATGTTTATATTTCTTAGTTCATATTGTATATGCGTTGATTTAAGCAATGCCTTCTCTACTTTAATTACCACCAGTTTTAATTACAGAAAATTCAATCTTTGTCCAATCTATATGAGGGTTGGTTTTTTTTTGTCTTATATTAATAAAATAATACTCCATACAAAATCTATCTAAAATTCCCTTTACAAAGAGGAAAATATGCATTATGTAGAAATAATTAGAAAGCTTAAAAGCTTGCATAAACAATATATCAAAAATGAAAAATAATGTGTATTATAGGCAATATAGGAGATAGACAAAAGCTAATGGTAGTAATGTCACATCTTTGTGAAGCTCATGTTTTTGAATAAACATAAATTATCCAGCAGTTATAAAATCAAACATGTGCTCCAATGTAATCACCCTTTACTAGAATACCCGTGTATTTCCAAGAAAGAAAGATTTTCCAGAAACATGCAAACTAACATCTGCAAATTAATATTATATAGATTCCTGATCTCTCTGTTGGTCACAAGATTATAAAACCTCTGTTTCATAACCAAGAACGGATTATGTAGAGGATGAATTTAATCTGAGAACTACCAGAGAGAACACTGTCCTCTGAGTATGTCATTTTCTCTCAGATTTGAAATTTCCTCAGAGAAGTATATTTTATTGTATGTTTTCAAGAACTAGAAAAGCCTTGAATTAAGGGTCTTTTAGGGACTTTTAGGAAAGAGAGAAAAGATAAAGAAGAAAATCTGAACCACATGTGACAAAGGGGATTGTGAACGGAGAGCACATCCTGATCTTTGGCCATGGCTCTCATGCCCCCAGACGCTGCACTTTGAATAGCATTCTTCAGGGCCCTTGCAAGTGCTCCATTTAGAGAGGAGCGAGCCTAAATCATGGGCACATCAACTGTCTTCCATAAATGACTTTTCTGGTCACTAAGCGGGCAACCTTTAAGATCACTTTAAGCAGTAGTTTCTTCAATACACAACACACATTGGAAATGTGAAGTGTGAGGAGGGCAAAGCACAGGTTGACTCATGAAAAGAAAAGAAGCATCACACAGGATTGGTTCTTCTTATTATATCTTTTCTTTACTACGTTTCAAGTACAGAAGCCATTATTCAATTCCTAAAAGCATCTTGTCTACTCTTTCTTTTCCTCTGCTGAAGTTTCCTCATGTTTCTCCTTCTTTTAAACAGTTATGATGTAAATACAATCTAGTCCTGTCTGTTTTTAATCTGACCACTTTGATTTTACTGAATGCATCTTTCAGAGATATTAAAGAAAGAGATAAGTTTGACAATGAATTGACTGGATACTGTGAAGGAAAATTTATGCCTTGGGCCTGCTTAAATGATGATGACAATGGAGGCACAACCAGAGAGTCATGTCAGAGTTGAAAGTCTAAGAAAAAAAAAATGCTGTAGTTCATATAACTGTTCAAGAAAAAATAACATGGAACAATAGCAAGTGCCATGAATGAGAGCTAGTTGGCACCACACACGCATCTTTAAGGTCATTAATGGGCTCTAAGAAGACAAGGAGGTTTCTTTCCTTGGACATGGGTGTGAGTATGATGATGTTAATTTGAAGAAAGGTGGTAGATAGAAAATGTTGAGTTAACCATGGGAAGTTGAGGTAAGACGTGCAAAGTTTCCATGGCAAGAGGAACCTGGAGTGAGAGCTCAATACATGCAACCTTTGCCAGAGATTTTTGAGTTATGTTTAGAGAAATTTCTTTTTGTCCCCAAAAGATAAGGGAAGCTGGAAGCCTTTTAATGAGGAAATTCTAAATAACATGTGTGCATTTCAGAAGGGTTTCTCTAGTTGCTGTGAGAATGAAAAGTTGAAAACAGGCAAGAAATGACACTATTTGATCCCTTTAGAAACTGTGAAGTATTCTCTGAAAAAGATGTGGGTAGGCTGGGTAAGGCGGCTCACAATGGAATCCAAGTATGATATGGGTAGGCTGGACACGGCTGGCTCACACTGGAATCCTAGCATGATGTGGGTAGGCTGGATGCGGGGCTCACACTGGAATCCTAGCATGATGTGGGTAGTCTGGGCATGGCGGCTCACACTGGAATCCTAGCATGATGTGAGTAGGCTGGGTGTGGGGCTGACACTGGAATCCTAGCATGATGTGGGTAGGCTGGGTGTGGGGCTCACACTGGAATCCTAGCATGGTGTGGGTAGGCTGGGAATAGCAGCTCACACTTGGAATCCTAGCCTTCTGGGAAGGCAAGGCAGGTGCGTCACTTGCCCTCAGGACTTCAAGACCCCATCTCTCCTGAAGATAGCTGGGCCAACATTGTGGTGCCTGTAGTCCCAGATACTGAGGAAGCTGAGGCAAGAGCATCACTTGAGCTGGAGTTTGAGGTTGCTGTGAGCTATGACACCATAGGCACCCTATCTAAGGAGATGGCATGAGACTCAGTCTAAAGAGAAAAAAAGATACGGTATCTTGGCATCCATTAGGTTATGAAGGAGGGGAATATGTGGAATAGAGAAGTACTTTCTTCTCTGTTCCCCAATGTACGACACTGTAAAACCACAGCATTGACATTTTGTTGACTTATGGCTAAAATTTACCTGCTTATTTATTTTGTTATATAGCTAATATTTGTGTTCCCTTTAAGTGTATAACATATATTCTAAATAAGATTATACGTGATTCATACTCAAGAATAGAATCTTTTGTTTCAGAGTTATAAGTAAAGGAACCACAGAGTTCCATGTGTGAGGAAACAGGTCCATTTTGATCCTATCCACATCAATACCAACCCCGTCTTCCTAACATGTTATGAGAAAAATTATACCATCATGATGACCAACTAGACTGTCACCCTTAGATCTGTACACACACTGATCTGTCTCCAATTTCCTCTTTCTAGATCCCCACTTTTTTCACTATGCCCTCTGCAATGCACAGTCTGTCCACAAGCCTGTCAGCTTCATATTTTCAACCTCTTCTCTGCACTTCTTTGAATTTTCTCATAAAGCCTGCCTTTTCACTGAGCAAACTATCATTTGACCATCAAGGTACACTTGCCGTGGGTCCTGACATCGTGAAAGATATTCTTTGTTTATCCAGATAATTGTTCTCCCCTTCTTTCTAAAATCCACTAGGTACAGAGAGCAGAGTTCCAAATGATACTTGATATTAATTCTATTATAACGCTTTCTGCCTTATGTGGTTATGTAAAAATAAATTTTGAATAATCTAGCCTCTTAGAAACACGACCTCCTCTATTTAGTTGTGTCTTGCGCCTTCCCTCTTCTTTGTTGTACCTTAGCCTTTTTCCTTACAGTTAAAAGGGTTCCATTTAAAAGTATTCCATTAAAAACTACCTAGGACAGCCCCCTTCTTATTTCTTCTGCTCAACTTGCAAATTTTACCTGCTGACACAGTTTTGCTAGGGTTCTACAGCCCCTTCAAAGCCTCACTTCTCTTCTCATCCAGCTTACATTAATTATTATTATAAACATTCTTATTCATTTTTATCACTATTATCCTGGCCTATAAAAATACAGACCTTGTTCAATTTGATTTTCTGTCTACTTTGCAACTTCTCTAGGATAGCTAAACACAGCTGGAGAAAACTTCACATCTTTGATCACTGTTCTCACTTTAAATTCATGACCACCAACATCAAATAGACACCACGTATTTGATCCATTAATTCCATGATGTTTACCAAATATACTTTCACTCTTATACAAACTTCTCTCTCTATTTAAACTTTATTACCTACTCCTCACCTTTCAATCACAAGAGATAAAGGTGCTATATATTTTCAATGAGAAAATAGAAGTAATTCTAAGAGGTCTTTCACAGATAACACCACTGAGTCTGTGTCTTTAAGAACGCCCTCTATATATTTTTTTTCTTTGAAAGGATGGCTTCCATGTTCCACTTTCACATTAATCCCATCCCTCTCTTTCTCACTCAAGGGCACCCCAAGAACGATTTGTATTTCTCTCTCCTTCATCCTTAATGCTAATCTTTCTACTGGATTATTTCTATTAGCATACAAGCCGTATGTAATACTTTCCGTTTTGGGGAAAGCCTCTCTTATCTCAATATCCTTCTTTAGCTATTGATTCACTCTGTACTCTGCTTTTATATTAATTTTTTCATAGTTATTTCCTAAACCAATTAAAATGCATTTTATTTCTCTTGCTTCCTTGTGACCTCAAATGAAGTTAACTTTTTTTTCCCTTCTCACCCTATTGTTCTTATCAAATTCAACAGAATTTATTAGACAATAACTAATAATTTCCTTACTGATCATTCCTTCTTGACTTCTCCACTGCCTTAAAAAAAATCACCTTAGATTTCTGGTATTTGTTTCCTAGGAAAACCTACTTCTCTCTCACATTTTCACACCTTATAAATGGCTCTTTAGTTCTTCCATTTGTACTAGCAAAGCCCTGAATCCTTGATTGCTTTTTCAATTCCTTATATCCCTTTTTATAGCAGCAGCAACAATTATAATTCAAAATATATGTATGCCTTTCTATATACCTGGCATGGTATACAGTGCAGAACATGGAATATTTCTTCATCATGGGGCTTATAATATTGGATACTCCAGCACTTAAATTTCTGGGCTTTAAAAAGATTAGCCATCTAGAGCAGCACCTGTGGCTCAAAGGAGTAAGGCGCTGGCCCCATATATCTGAGGTGGTGGGTTCAAACCCAACCCTGGCCAAAAACTGCAAAAAAACCCCCAAACATTAGCCATCTAGTTTAGCCATACCTAAATATCTACTTGCAGGTAGACAGACAGCTTTATTGGCTTTATTGTAGAGAATTGGCTCATGTAGTTATGGAAGACAACTCCCAAGATCTGCAGGATGTAAGCTGGACACTCAGCACAGTCTGATGTAGCTCCAGTCCATATCCACAGGTCAGAGAATAAAAAGAGCTGCTGGTGTGGTTCCTGGCCAAAAGCCAGCAGTTTCAAGGGCCAGGAAAGTCAACATTTCAGTTCGAATCCAAAAACCTGTGTCCCAACTGGAAGACAGTCAGGCAAGAGGAATCCCCTCCTATTCTGGGGAGGGCAACCCTCCCTCCCTCTTAAAGTTCAGGCTTTCAGAGATCTGAATGAGGCCCATTGACATGGAGAAGGACAATCCATTTTACTCATTCTGTCAATTTAAATCTTAAATTCATCCAAAACACTCTCAGAGAAACAAACAAAATTTTGACCAAATAACTGGATAGTCCATGGCCCAATCAGTTGACACATGGTATAAACCATCACAACTTGTGCATGTATGTGTATACTCACCGTACAAAGAGTCTGCTTACATACTTTTTCTATACTTCTTTAACTCCCCACATTCCACATCCTAAAAATCTTAAAATGTATACAAGTTTTTCATTTCAAAACTAAATTGTGCATTTGTAAATTTTATTTAAACATAACTTTAAATTTCTGAAGAGATAGCATTGTATCCTTTATTTACCCGTTGTTAAACATTATGCCACATTGGATTTATTACTCATTTGCTCGTTGAGTGCTCTCTTCCTGTAAAAAGATTTACTTTTATGTAGTGTTTTAAATACCTGATAAGTTGCAGATGCCTTAGCCCTTTACACATAATATTTTCCTGTTCATTTCCTAAGAATTTGAATATTCTCTTATGTAACAGCAGCATGTCTCATTACTATTATCTAAGTTACCACCTATATTCCAAATTTGTTGATTGATTTAATGGTGTCCTTTATAGCATTTCAACTCCTTCAGTAAAGAATCCAATCCGGGTCATGTATAATATATTTCTTTAATTTGGAACATTGTCCTATTTTTGTCATTTTGACATTAGCATTTTTGGTGATGACAGTAATTTATTATTTAATTTTATAAATAGAGTATTTCTCATTGTGTTTGTAAGATGTTTTCTCATTAGGTTGTGGTATTGCATGATCAGAATACTACATAGATGATCCTGCCTTCTCAGAATATCACATCTGGGAGCAAATAATGTCCATCTGTCATTTACAATTAATGCTATTTTGATCACCCAATCAGGGCACAATGTTTTCCCTTTTTAAGTACTGTTCAGTTTGAATGTTTTTCTTCCTCTCAAATAAATAGAAATCTGTGGAGACATTGTAATATCCTGCTTCTCGTTGAGAACTTTCTTGAGATTTATCATCCAATTTTTACTGTGATAGTAATAAAAATTATGTACTTTTTAAATTTTCACATTTCTCCATATTTATAATTCAATTTTCATAATTCTATGCTGAAAAAGAGCACTCAGTTCTGTCATATTTGTGTATAATGTAAAAATAAAAAACATATTTATACATACTTAATATATGTAACATATTTTAAATAAATAGAGATAGATACTTGAATTCTTATTCTTCGATGTTTTATAATTGACTTGTTATCTGAGTCCTTAAATGGTCCTTATTTGCTTAGTGCATCCCCTTTGATAAAGATAGCTCTTGTCTTCTTGGGAGTTGCCTCCATCCGTGCTTTCTTGCATAAAAGACATTCTAGGTTAATTTTATGTTTACCCTTCCTTAGCCCTGTATTCACCCTTGTATTCAAGAATCTATTTTATTAGGGATAAGATTTGAGTGACAGGTGTGTTCATTTCCGGGGGGTATCTTTTCTTCTCTGCTCTTTCTTTGGGCAGTGTTATGAAATTAATGTATACATATACACACACACATCCCTGCAAATACACATGTGCATGCACATATACATGCAATTCATCCACATGTAACATACACATCGGATATAAACACGTGTATCTGTATATGAACATATTTTAGATATAATCAGTTCACACAGAACTTCTAATTCCAATTCTTCCTGTGTGTTTTTTATTGTTTTCCTTATATTTATTTCTTTCCACACTGAGAATTGAGAATCTTAGCTACCACTTTCAGTACTTTTATTTGGTCAATTAATCCTGTATTTCCTGAAACTTGGTTTCAGAATTGAATAACCACTTACTACTACCAAGAGTAATTCTACCAAAAATAAAGATTTATTTGGAGTTTCTTCCTTGATCCTCAGCCCTCCTTACTATAGACCTAGGGTACATAATCTACTATATATGTATTTGTTCATCTGGAAAAATTCATTACTTCTTCCTGCTATTTCTCTCCCTGCGTCCCTTCTTTCCTTCTCCTTCCTTCTTTTTCTCCCTTCTCTCTCTTTCTGTGTCCCTCTCCCTTTCTTGTCTTCCTCCCCTCTCTCCCTCCCTTCCTTCCTTCCTCCCTTTTCTTTTTCTCCTTTATTCTTTTTTCCCACCTTCCCTTCCATTTTCTCTTCCTTCTTCTCTTCCCTCTTATTCCTCCTTCTTTCCTTTTTCCTTCCTCTTTCTCTCTTCCCTTCCTTTCTTTCTTCCTTTCTTTGCTTTTTTTTTTTTTCATATGGTCAGGGGATTGATTCATTTGAAGTATTCAGATTCATTTGTTTGTTTGCTTGACTTTGGTCTTTTTTCTTCTTTTACATAATTATCGATTTATTTATTATAGGAACAATATTAATTTATTGTAAAAGTCAAAGGTGTATATACCTTAAGAAATGTCTTACCAATTCCTTCTGTGTCCTCTCACCCCATTCCTTGTATGCACAAACTTTACAGTATTCTAGTTTTTCTTCCCAGTGTTTCTTTTTGCACTGATACATAGATGCATGCCCATTTTCTTTTCTTTAGATCTTTCTTAAAGAAAAGTAGCATACTTTGTATGTTCCCTAAAATTTTTTTTTAAATAGCATCTTCTGAAAATAACTCCATATGACTTTAATGTAACTCTCAATTTTTGTAAAACTATATTAAAATGCACTTCACTTACCAATTCACTCCTCTTTTATGCCATCTCCATTGAAATCCAATAGTCACTTGAAATCAACATTTAAACCTGGAATCATCATTTTGTTTCACAAATAATGCACAAGAACAAATTCAGGTTTTGCTTGTGGTATCTTTGTATCTATTTTTGCTACAAAGCAATTGCTCTTTTCCTTTGCTGTTGTACATCCGTCATCAAAATTACATCATTTGATTCCTTAAAATACTTTTATTGTTACATTTTTTCCATCTAAGGGCTACCATCCCAGTTTTCAACATTCTAACTTTGTATTATTTTCCTTGATATTTCATTATCTTTGAGAGTCCCCTTCAACATTAGGGTAATTTATATTTCCTTGTCAATATAAATTTTCTAGAATACGTTTTTTCTGATGTCATCTGTGTTATTTGAAAATAGCTCTTCACTCCTTTTGTGAGTTGTTAAATTCTCATTTGTGATCTGCTAAAAGCATCTCTATTCTTTTCAAAGTTAATGCCAATTATTTTTTATAGTATCTCATATCGTGATAATATATTATGAGTTTACCTTGATCTGTCTACATTCAATTAAGCTATTTCTTTAAACTGGGATGCTCTCCTCATCTAACAATCAAAATAGTTCACACTTAACAATTCTCCAGCATTTCTTCAGAACCACATTCCCTTGACACCCAGTTATAATCCTCTTAATCCCCAGATATTTTATAATTGTGACAAAATAAGTGGGTTATTTATTAGGTGCATTTTTATGAAATAAAATAATATAAAAGCAACATATAATTGTTAATGTTTACTAAAGGTTTCGTGAATATTTAAAATAAAAAAATACCTTTTCATAATACTGTTTTGAGTTATGTTTTGTTGCAATATTTTAAAGCTTATTTATCTTTTATATTTTCTTCATCTTATTTTTATTTATTAAATACAGTTGATAATAAAGTCATTTTATTAAATTAGTTAATTTCTAAGCCAAAAATCTTCATATTTAAGATGGTATTTTATACATGACACTGGAGTAACCCTTAGCATTATTAATATGAAAATATTTGGCAAGACTGATGAGTCTCTTCATATTTATTTAGTCCATAGTATATTGAATTATATGGCTAAGAAATAAAAGCAACATAGCCATAAAGGGGAGGATTCTAATTCTGGTTCTAAAATGGCTGATTGTCCTCATGTCTGATATTAAAGTGGCAGGGACTGGAATCTTTATCAGGGATATTAATTACTGTTCCTGTTGTGTAGTAAATGATTTGCTCTATTCAGTAAATGTTAGTGATTTCATTGTTTGAATTAAGTTCTTTCAGCTTCACTAACAATTGTCACTATATAATAGTGTTCTCATGAAAAAAAAATTTAAAATAACAGTTTGAGTCCTCAAATGGTGCCCATTCCCCTAGTAAAGCCCCTTCAAACAAGGTGGCTTTCATTTGTTTATAATTTTCAAAGAGCCTTAAATACTGCTTAGCCTATGTCATAGCACATTTTAACATTTTGGCTTATTTTCTCCATCAGTCTTATTAACAATAGGTTTCTCAGCACTGTGGGAGGCTGAGGAGGGAGGATTGCTTGAGCTCAGGAGTTTGAGGCTTGTCTGTGTAAGAGTGAGACCCCCAACTCATGAAAAAAAATGGAAAAGCCCAGCCAGGCACCACACCAAGTACCTGTAATCCCAGGGGCTTTGGAGGCTGAGGCAGTAGGATGCCCACAGCCCGAGTCGGAGGTTGCAGTGAGTTATGATGCCATTACACTCTGCTCAGGGCATAGGGTAGAACTCTGTCTCAACAACAACAACAACACAAATAAATAAATAAATAAAACAATAGGTTTGATTACTGATAAAAATACAGGGTGGTCATAAAGTTCATGGCCAAAATTGCCCATGAACTTTATGGCCACCTTGCATATAGTTTCTGCTCTGTCCTAAGAATTGAAGGATATATACGATAAATTTCAAAGGATTGATTAAGATAATGAAGAATATTTGAAATGCTATGATGAGCTAAATGACGACCGAGGTCACTTTGGGAAGAGCAGAGGAGGACAGATTAGGGAAGTCTGAGGCACAGGTTTTCATCCATGAATGCCCAGTTCATCTCAGGAGTCTGTGTCACAGTGCAAGATCTCAAATCTGACTTTCCTGATGCAAAGTAGTGACTTAAAATAACTAATACTCCATTACATATGCTTTACAATGACTTTTAGTGGCAGCAAACCGGTTAAGACTCAGTTGAAACAGGCATGGAATGTGGAATGCCTGGATTAGGGTGTGTGCCAAGTTCTCATTACAGTTGCAAAGTCAGACTCCAGCTTGAGGTTTTGCATTTACAGTAACAGCACATTTGTGCTGCATTCATAAGAGTATTAATCAAAACTCCTTTTCTTTTCAGTGTAGTTATTTGTATCAGATCGACACTAAGACCTCAGTTCTATTACTTTAAAAAGGTCTTGACCACCAGATAAAATCCATTAAGGAAACTCCACTTACATTGATACCATTTTGCTTCTTCAAGATGAGTAAAGTGCAATAAATCTAAAATTCTCAGTACAGTAATTACAACTTCAGAGTAATTGTCACACTGGATAAAGCAACATAGTAACTTCTTATCATTTCTAGACTCAAACAAAGGACAAAAAGTTAATTGACTAAAATGATAGAGTTTAGCTTTGGGATGAAAACACATTAACCTGTGAAGTGAGTTTATCTTATTGAAAATAAATGATTTTACCTCCACATTTTCACAATAGAAATCACTTATGGGAAACAAGTATCATTAAACATAAATTGTGAGGCTTATCAAAATTCATTCATAATGGTTAAAGAAATTCAGTTTTATAGTATCCACAGAAATATAGCAAGTACATGAACATTTGTGATTATCTTAAAACACGTGGTACATAATTAGAAATATATACTCATACATATATTCTTTAAGATCTGCTCTGATCAGATATATGAGATAATGTATGATAACTACTAAGGGGATAAGGACAGGGAAACAACGAGTCAATAATTTTGCAACTTAATGAACTATGGAAATAAAAGATTTTTCAAACTGCATGGTCAAGTATATCTCACTGAATAAGGCGTGGCTTTATTTTAAAGTGTATTTTGATCCATCAAAGGCATATTGGCAAGTGAAAGAATCACTCTATTATATATCTCATGTATTTTTCACTTAAAAAAGTAAATTATTGAGCTTCACCTAATCATTAATATAGCCCACATTCTAAGACTGTAGTTGGCTTACGTGTTGATGTAAATACTGCATTTTATTATCTGAACGTTATAGTAGGAAAAAAAAAGTTCACCTAAGATTTGTCTCAGTCCTTTATTTCCATCACTATCTAGCTGAGTGATTTTAAGTATGTCATTTACCTGTATGTATCTCAGTTATTAGTATAATAGTCAACTGTTTTATATGGTTATAGAGATGACTTCTAGGGTGGTTAAATGTAATAACCTAGACATGTGCATTTGTACATAATAGAAGTCAGGCCTGATGATATTATATAATTTCATCAATCACAGGCCCTGAGCATTTTACCAAGCCCCTTAGGACAGAATCAAAGAAAAGCAGTTCTAAATAACATCAAAATGTCCTTGATGTGAATTAAAAGATGCTTTGATATATTCCCTGATGGAACTTAATTTTAGGCGAAGGCACTGGAAACATAAATAAGGAGATGCTATTAACCCTTGAATTTATATATATAAAGAAGAACTTTTACATCTTCCAGGATAAGATCAGAATCTCAGAGAAATGAAAGACAGGTGGATTTTTGGTGGAACAGGTAAAGAGACTCTAGACAGTGTAGAGCCGAATGCTTACAACACCCTGGTGATGTTCCCGAAGCACAGAGAAGAGTCCAGATAATCCAGAGGGCCTGTGGGTCAGTGCACTTCATTTACTTCTCTGAGCTTTCTTGTTAAGTATTTTTGACTAAAGATTTACTCAAGTAAAATTAATTAGAAAATCATAAATGCAGAAGATGAGATGTGATCAGAACATGAGTCATCAGAAAATTAATGCGCTGAGGAAGAAACCACAAAAGAGGAGCGGTTTGGTATGTTGGCTTACATCAAAATTTTTCTGGACCTAGATTTGTAGGAAGCCCACATTCCATTCAGAAGAGAGACATAAATGTTTCAAAGAGGCTTATAAAAATTTAGACTGCAGATCACAGTTGTGGCATCACAGCTCACACTCTTCTGTGTTTTCTCCACTACCCACATCCGTAGTCTGCACACCCCATCTGCTAATTTGCTAGTAACATAGTGGCATCCATCTTTAACGGCATCGCCAAAACAGAACTGGGTTACATTCCCTATTCTAGGACCACGAAGCTATGTTGTGCTTTGTATATATCGTACAAAAGACCCTGACCAAGGAGACAGATGGGAGATGAAATCTAGTTGGCATTCACTTCACCAAGCCTTCTTTACTCCAGGCTTGAAATTTTGTCTTTGTAGAGGAAGAGGTACCTTTTCCTAACTTATAAAAGGCCACCAAATGGGCTGTTGGCAACATGTCTCTGTACAACAATCCTCTTCCCACCCTCCCTACCCTCACCCTATCATTATGGAGATTCTAGTTCCCCTATAATTTACATTTACTTCTCTCTCATGGCATAACTGCTTGTAATTAGGGTGGCATTTGTTTTAACCATGCAATAACCTAAACACATAATGGGTTCTTTTATTTACTGCATTTAAGTACTATCCCTGACACACAGTGCTGGGTCCATCTGGATGTTCAGTAGTCCCCAGTTCCCAGCATCAAGAATGAACCTGGATACGTAGGGGAAACGACGAGACAGTGACCACAGATACAGATCAATCCCACTTAGTTTATTACCCGAAAAAGAGGTAGCTACAGGGAGTAAAAGTGATGAAGGAAGCTACACAAAATGACCCAAGATGAAATTATGTTCTAGAGAGAGTGGAAAAGGTCAGTCTCTGAAAATGGAGACAACCTCACAGTCCGAGCACCAGCTGCCTTTGAAGCGTCACTAGTTCCTCCGCGTTTCTACTGGCCAGACTGGTTGTTGCTTCCCTTTTGGAGGTGACTGTCAGAATGAGGTTAAAGAACAGATTGGTTATACACCAGTTTCCCTTTCTACTCACCCACCTTCCCAGGAATCCTTCAGGAAACCTCCTCTGTGCTATGCTAATTGGATGGTAATGAGCCCTAGGTCAAAAGGCGCCAGAACTCCTTACTGCATGTTCCCTCCTGGAAACAGTTCCTCAGCGCAGTTTGGTTCCTAGCTAAGATTCAGTTCCACCCTCTACACTTAGCCAGGTCCTTGCCACCTGTTTACCCTCCGCCAGACCTAACCATAGTACATGTTCATATTTTGGATTATTATTGAAAGCGTGTCTCATGCATTTAATTCTCATTATAGAAATTCAAGAAGGCTGTGGGTTCTTACCAACTTTAGGACTGTTTTTTTCTTTTATGTTAACCACAGATATTTTCACAACAATATAAATTGCATGTATCATATTAAAAAGTATTTAATTCACTCTAAATACCAGCCTTATATTAGGTTGTTTTCTACTTTGTTTTGCCTGCTGACATAATGCTGTGCTATTCCCCATTGAGATATATGATACAACATAAAAGATATAGGAATGTGATTTAATCAACATGTCTAAGGAAAATAAGAGGCTCTGTAGCGGGAAAAGAAAGGGGGTTTCAGCTGTGTGGTAAATTCTGCCTACTCAAAATCATGTTATTCACTTTAATTTTTATGATTCTTTGAACGTGATATTTCTTTTCCATTTTACAAATGAGCTGAGTATTAGAAAACTTAAATGACTTGGTAAAAGTTACTTACATTGTAACTAAAGGTCCAGTTGAAGTACTAATTTGGATATTATTTCACTTACACTGACTACATTTCTGCAGTGATGAAGTATTTTGTTTACTTGGGAATTTTAGCTAATTATCTCTGTTTTTTCCTACATAACAACCAATTTGAGTGATTATATTTTTCATCAATTAAGTACTTTTTTCCATTTAGCTAAACATATTGAAATTACTTTTTCATGGTTTACAGCCAACCTCCAGTTTCCCACTGAATACAGATACATGAAGTAAAATACCCAGACACATTCACACAGAGGCCCAAGACAATTTCCACTATCAGTCACTATCAAGTGTGTATACATTTCCTTTAATGAAAATAATTATTGTTTGAAAGCTTTGTTCCTGTAGAATACCTGAATTTGTACTATTTAAAAATGCATTTGTTTGGGCTGTGCCTGTGGCTCAAAGGAGTAGGGTGCTGGCCCCATATGCCAAAGGTAGTGGAGGGTTAAAACCCAGCCCCAGACAAAAACCGCAAAAAAAAAAAAAAAAAAAAAAAAAAAAAAGGAGTTGGTCCCAGCTACTTGGGAGGCTGAGGCAAGAGAATTGCTTAAGCCCAAGAGTTGGAGGTTGCTGTGACCTGTGACACCACAGCATTCTACCGAGGGCGACATAGTGAGACTGTCTCAAAAAAAAGCATTTGTTTCAAACACTTTTTAAACTATTGATGTTTTGATGTTTTTGTCATTGTTCTGATATGGGAATTTCATCTTCTGTAGGTGCTTGGTCTCGGTGATTTGAAGAAGAAATATGTGGACCACAGATCAGTGGTAAGATAGGATTTATTTACAGAAAAGAATACAAAAACACCAAAGTCCCTGGCAGAACAGTAAAAGTGCTCTCTCTCTCTCTGTCCGGAAGCTCTTTGTCTAGGGGTGTACATAGTCACATGGGGCCCTCTGTAGTTATATTTAGCATGTTGGTAATTACATTTAGCTTGTCTGGAACTCTCTGTAGTTACATTTAGCATGTCTGGGATTCTCTGCGATGTATTTGGGATACTCAGTAGTTCTATTTAGCATGTCTGGGATGACAGATCTGGGATTGGAAAGATGCCTTTCATTCCCAGGCCTAGGAAACCTACATGAAATTGACAAGACCTAGGAAAGGGGGGGTTCAGCCTAAGGTGCTGGTGTCTCCCAAGCAGTTGGCTGGTCCCTCTGCCTATTGGAGCCCCCTGTAGGGCCCCTCTGCCTACCAACCAGCCCACTGGTTCCTCTGCTCCCTGCCACCACATCAACACCTCCAAGGTAAAGGCATCTGGCCCGCCCCCAGCCCCACAAGTTGGCTGGGACTCCACTTGTCCTGTATCAGTTCCACTGATTGTTGTACCACTGATTGTTGTTCTCAGCAATCTTATATAATATCCACTTTCTCAAAATAATCTTACAATATGAAATTACACCCAGAATATGCATTTATACAGATATCAAAGCATGGCCAAATGATAAAAATGTAACAATTAGTTACATATAGGGCTTTTGTATATGTATTATAACATACACAAAGATAATAGTGAAAATTTACACACCTTTTCCCAGAAATATCTGTGGAAATAGTTTATGTATTTGTGTGTGTGTGTGTGTGTGTGTGTTGGGTTTTATTTTTGTTTGAATAGAGCCAGAATCAAATTGTAGGTTTTACTTAGAAGTAAAAACCTTTCTTCTTCAAAAATAGTAAACAGGAAGTTATATACACATCTGGGCAATATTCAGAAGCATACTGTTTTTACCAAAGGTGGTTGGTTTTTGAGTAAGTATTTTAATTATGACCAAATCCTTATTTCATGCAGACCTGGTAAAGTAGGTTTAACTAGTAATTCAATTAAATATCAAATCACCCCAATCATTTGTGCTGTGTTTGTATAACCATAATGAAGTTGTTTCTGTAATCACTCACAAATATGGGAAGATGTTACTTAGATATGCGTTTAAATGGTTTTTAGCACATTTGTAGGGAAAAAGAAAATCTATGCTTTTAATTATCTTTTAAAAGATAACTATTTATAGAAGTAGATCTAAACATAGGCATAAATGTGTGTATGTATATAAATGTATATATATGTGTATATATACTGATTATATATGTGTGTGCTTATATAGACATATATACAGACATATAATATAAATATAACATATATATATATATATATATATATAATCAGGGATGAGTATAATCTATTAACTGAAATCTGAAATCTTTGGTCATGACTTTATGACCTAGACATATTTTCACATGTATTTTCTCATTTAAAACGGCAATAAGGATAGATGAGACATACTCTATACAATTAAGATTATAATATATTAAAGTAAAACTATAAATATACAAATACCATAATTCAAGGAGAAAAAAAAACTAAATAATGAAAGTGGGAAGTGCTTTAATAAACCTCAATAAAGTAAATCTGGACTCCAACACTTCTCCATATTGTGAGGTTGGCTGTTTTAGCTGCAGGTTGACCTTGTAGAATCATTGAACAATTTGGTACTGTTTTCTTTTTCAAAAAATTAGTGAGTTGGTCCTAGGTTCTTCTCCGCTTCTGTATTTGACCCAAAAAATTGCCATGGCAACTGGATAACACTTACATAAAAAACATGCCCTTTGATGAAAAATTAAATTCCAAAGAAATAAAAGTACATAGCACACACACGAAATTTCTAGAGATAAACAAGCAAGTCCAAACAAACTATGAAAAACTAAGGCACATCAAGAACAATTACAAAAAAAGTTTTTTTTCAAAAAGCACATGATTCAGTTCAGTTAGAGCACAATTTTATGCAAGGTTGTGATAAACAGTAGAGAAAAAGTTAGAAATGAAGAAATCTTGCATATTATATATTTATAGTTAATTTGATAGGTAAGGGATCGTTGAATCCATTTGAATATGTCTGGAGTTGTTCTGGAAGAGCCTGTAAGAGAGTATAATTAGAAAGCCATGATAGAGTGAATAGACAACCTACAGAAGGAGGGAAAAATACATACTATACATCTGAAAAAGGGCTGACAATCAAAGTAATATGGAGATATCTTAAAGAACTAAAAGTAGACCTTTTCATTCAGCAATCCCACTACTAGAGATTTACTCAAGGTTGGGGGGAGATTGTTTTATCAAAGAGACACTTGCACTACCATGTTTATAGAAGCACAGTTAACAATCACAAAGATGTGGAATCAATCCAAGTGCTCACCAAATAATGAGGGGATTAATAAAATGTGATGTATGTGCAGCATGGAGTACTACACAAAAGTGGTGAACTGACCGGGTGCCTGTAGCTCAGTGGTTAGGGCTCAGGCCACATGCATGGGAGCTGGCAGGTTCCAACCCTGCCCGGGCCTGCTGAACAACAATGACCACTACAGCCAAAGAATAGCCAGGCACTGTGGTGGGCGCCTGTAGTGCTGGCTGCCTAGGAGGCTGAAGCTGGAGAATCCCTTAAGCCCAAGAGTTGGAGGTTGCTGTGAGCTGTGACATCACAGTGCTCTACTGAGGGTGACATAGTGAGACTCTGTCTCAATTTAAAAAAAAATGGTGAACTAATACCTTTTGTAACTGGATGAAACTGAAAGCCATTCTTCTAAATAGACTATCCAATGAATGGAAAAACAAACACCACATGTATTGACTACTAAATTGAAACACATCAGTCAACACTCATAGGTACACAGAAGTAAAATTGAAATAAACCAGCAGGGGGCACAGGGGATGGATAAATTCACACCTAACAAGTACAGTGCATGCTATCCGGGGATGGGCAGGCTTATAACTTTGATTCAAACTATACAAAGCAATTCAAGTAACCAAAACGTTTGTACTCCCATAATATTCTAAATTTTTTTAAAAAATAAGTTATACTAATAATTTAAGATCAAATTAATGAGTATCTTCTAAATTAACATGACAAAAATGAGAATAGAGTGGAGAACAAAGCAGTTTAAATAAAGCAAAACATATAGAGTTTTTGTTAAGGGATGGCAATAAAGAAAAGGATATAATTTTGAAATTTAAATGTGAATAACTAAATACAGTTTAGTGTCCTGTAAAGAAGAAAATCATAAGGGGCTTGTCTTCAGGAGAACAGAATAAAAAACAAAACAAAACCTCATGCAATCTAATGTCTAGGGCAAAGATTAAAAATCAACTATGACAATTTATTTATTCTGTATATTAAGAAACCAGGGTTGAGAGAAGAGTCTTATCTAAACCACATAAATAATAGAGAAAAAAATATTTTGAAACATGTTGAGTTTGAGAGAACAGAAAAGAAGTAGGTGGAAATATCTAATAAGACAGCAGAATTCAACTGAAGATAAAAATAAAAATACGGTTTACAGTTAGATAAAATGATCTGTTCACTATAATAATTTTGAAAGAAACCTAAGAAGAGCAACTTGCTTCTGCTGAGCCAGGAATTTTAAGTATATCACATTATAATTTTAGGAAAACTAATTTTCTATGACATCTTCAGATTACATACTGCAGGAAAAATTGGAGAAAGAAAACATTCTTAGAGCTTAGAAATATTTTTATGCTGTTTTACTACACAATAATTAATTAAAAGTCACATAAGTTAAAGAGTACAAAGTGTTTTACAAATTGCATGGAAGGTTCCGTGTGGTCTAATCTGGGGGGTTATTAATGTGATACACTACATTCTAATGGGTAATTTTCTGAATAATTTCTATTAAAAAGTAATCTTTCTATAGTTCAGATTCCCAGGAAAATAAGATAAAATTGATTTCCTGAACCAGCATTCCAGAGAATGATGTAATGATTCATTTTAAATCTGAAAAAAAATAATAAAGCAATGAGGTTGTTATTACTGTTCATGTTTCCATAAATTTGCACACCATAATTAAATTAAAAAATAAAAGGGTCAAATAAAATCAATTCATAAATACTAAAATGTCTCTACCATTATCAAATCATTCTAATTTTTGGAGTTCCATTTTTGAGATTGCTTATTGTATGTCACTTTTTATGTTATAATAAAGATAACTTTATAAATAAATATATGTCACTTAATTTCATATATTTGTAATATATAATCTTATAAGTTAATTTCCAAATATCTTGTTAAAATATGTTTCTTTGACCAAAATTATAGCAGACTTGGAATCTACTAAATTGTACTCAATTTAAAATAAATGGAATTTCTCAAATTTATACTTGTAGGAACAAAAAATTAAATGATCTATTTTGAAAATATTCATAAAATACATTGCACATCTAATTACTCCTAGACTTCACAAAATTTCAACCTTAGGATGGAGTTTAGGACATGCTATCCCAAAATATGGCTACTTGGCATTTGAGTAAACACCAGAAGCAAAAAGATGACACTGTAACTCTCACCTTCCCTTTTCACAAGCAGATCACATAGAGTAGAAAAGATTCTCTGACATTCCTGGAAAGCAAATCATTTGATTAGGAAAGAAACATCCTTACTTCTGAAGACGCAGGGGTGCAAAGAAGAATCTGAACAAACAGGGCTTGCTAAGTTACACCCAGTTCATTATCTTTGGATCATTTCCTTTGTCTTCCAATCATATTTCTCTATGACTGATCACTTTTAATCAAACTAAAATATAAAAATATGTATTTTGGGGGTCTTCATTTCCATAACCTCCCATGTGATATAAAACTTATATTAAATTAATTTATATGCTCTCTCTTGTTAATGTGTCTTTTGTTACAGGAATCCCAGACATAAACCTAGAGATGGGTGAGGAAAGACATTTCTTTCCCCCTACTATTTCAACAAGATGATCCTGCAAATCTAAATTCTATTTAGATTTGCATATGCTATGTTGAAACAACCAGTTGGCCATCCAGAATCTTTAAATAACGATGATTGATCATCTCAAAATATAAAAAATAAAAAATAAATAAACAAAATGTGAGAGAGAGAAATGATAAAGTGGAGGAAGGAGCAGGAGAAAGAAGAGGAAGGAGAGAAAATAAAGAAGGAAGAAAACTCGGGAAAGGAGAGAGAAAAAGAAGGGGAAGGACAGAAGGAAGGAAGAAGCCACAAAATCTGATGGTTTTTTTTTTTTTTTCCCCACTTGGTAGAGAAAGTGAAGATAGAGTTTAATCAATATTTAACTAACACAGATTCTTAAACCTTCTGAAAACTTGAAAGGGAATTCTTCACTCTGCCTACATTCTCTACCTAGATTTAGAAACAGATTCTCTAAACATAGTGGACACAGAAACGAAAGCAGGTTTGAGGAGTGACTGCAGGCATTGCCTATGCTGCAGAACCTTCTTGATTCTCCAGAGTAATGTCTTCTTTAGATACTTCCTTCCTCTTCCAAGTACCCCATCTGTATACTGTCTTTCTGTTTTAATCATAGCTAGCTATCAAGAATTTGAGCTAAGTACCTCATCTTCTGAAATATTTGATTTTTATTAGGCAAGGACAACATCTCCAACTTAAAGAACAAATGTAAATGAAATGTAGATGATTCCGTGGGAACAACTCTGCCTATTAAACTG
This sequence comes from Galagoides demidoff, assembly GCA_963574575.1. NCBI lineage: Eukaryota > Metazoa > Chordata > Mammalia > Primates > Galagidae > Galagoides > Galagoides demidoff. The sequence goes on from CAUYQV010074905.1 coordinate 29,890, forward strand.
ACACCCAACTAGTTCGTCTTCTGCCAATGCTAATTATGTCCTCAGAGACTGTATGAGGTGATTGTTCCAAAGCACTTTGAAAAAATAAAATATGCACTTGTGTAGAGTCACAATACAAGATAAACAGAAGTAAAACAAACAGTCAGTGTTCAACATATACAAGGTCCAACAATTCTTATTTTGAAAAAGCATCAGAGATGAGCATGCCAATTTTCCCCCTTTAATTCCTTGGAATTGCTAAGAGTTTCATGTGTTTTATTTTCCTGTTTATTTATTTACTTAAATTAGAACTCACTCATAAATTACATTTTTAATAATTTAGCTGACATATAATTGATAAACAAAAAGCTGAACATATTATAAATATATAAATATGTATACAAGTTGATGAATTAAAAATGACAAATATATTAATCACATCCAAAGTTTCCTTGTGCTATACACTTAAAATTATTTTTGATTGTTGATAGCACTTTTCTGTTTCTTGTAACTTTTATTTAGCTAGCTAAAATCATAAAACTTGCTACCTATTTTAATGCAAGCATCAGATCCACCAATGGTTGTTATCAAATAGATTGATTTCGAAAGTAACTCCACTAAGCATTTTAGATAAAAATCTTCTTGGGAAACTTTTTATTTTTTATTTTTTATTTTTGGAGACAGAGTCTCAACTCTGTTGGCCAGGCTAAGGTGCTATGGTTCTAACTCATAGTAACCTCAAACTCTTGGGTTCAAGTAATCCTCTTGCTTCAACTTCCCAAGTAGTTAGGACTACACCTACCATGACACCCAGCTCATTTTTTCTATTTTTAATAAAGACAAGGTCTGGCTCTTCCTCAGGCTAATCTCAAACTCCTGAGCTCAAGCAGTCCACCCGCTTTGGCCTCCTAGAGTGCCAGGATTACAGGCATGAGCCACTACCCCCAGCCAAGAAACTACAGATAAATTTTAACTATCAAATAACCAAGCAGAGACACTAGTATGTACCCTATGCTAGTAACACTAAAAAACTTCTTTTTTTAATTTTTTTTTTTTTTTGTTTTGTTTTGTTTTGTTTTGTTTTGAGACGGAGCCTCAAGCTATCCCCCTGGGTAGGGTACCATGGCATCATAGCTCACAGCAACCTCCAACTCCTGGGCTCAAGCGAGTCTCCTGCCTCCGCCTCCCAAATACCTGGGACCACAGGCACCCGCCACAACGCCCGACCATCCTTTGGTTGCAGCCATCATTGTTGTTCGGCGGGCCCGGGCTGGGGATTCGAACCTGCCACCTTAGGTGTACGTGGCTGGTGCCTTAGCCGATTGAGCCACAAAATAGTTTACATATTTCAAAGTCTCACATTGCAAATACGTTAAACTGTTTAGTGCAAAAATTGATACTTAATAAATATTTATGATCTCATAGACAATAAAAACTCCAAGTATAATTAGAAGAAAACAAATAAGCTATGTTACTTTGTGTTTATCTATTTGCCTCATTTTAAGTTTAAAATATAATAATAATAGACTATGTTTTATTTCATGGAGCTAAGGTGCATCTTTATGTATTTTTATAGACATATGAAATGCAAAATCCAAAAAAGAGTACTCAACAATAAAAATATGCATAGTTTAGAGAAAATGAGGGTATTTTCTCTAATTTTGATGTGAGGTTTAAGTTTATTTATGTATTGATATTTGGTTCTATTCACATTTTTCTCATCACATATCCAGGTTTCATTTTTAATCAAATCAAACCTATTGGTTGCTGTGCAATTACATGTACCATGTAAATTGCAATAATGAATCACTGTATATTGTCGACACCTCATTAAAATTTAAGAGCATCTGATTTTATGTTAATAAATATACAATACTGGAAACCTGTGCTATAAATATGAGATGCTGGTTGGAAGTCTTTGGTGCTTGCTATCACTCCACTTTCTACAGCACTGTAAGGTGTTATATGAACATCTGCACAATCTAATTTCATTTAAAAATTATGCACCTGGTATTATGTACCATACTGTGGTTTTCTTTTCTTTATTATTTTTTTTATTGTTTGGGATTCATTGAGGTCACAAAGAATAGGTTACACTGATTGAATTTGTTAGGTAAAGTCCTTCTCATAATTGTGTCCCTACCGCAAGAGGTGTGCCATGAACCATGAGTACCCTACTGTGTCAAGGGACACCCATATCAAACAAAAAGGTGGTAGGTGCTGGATTCAGTGATATCATTTTCCTTTTTTTATTTTTCATTCTGAGCATATTTTTGGTGTCATCTTAATAAATATGATAATCCTTTAAATATAGGCCTCAGAGTGTATACATGAAATTACTTTTTATATTTTTAGAATATATTCATCATTCATTCAAACATTTATAAAATATTTGAAATATAACAAAGGATGTTCTATTACCATGAAATACAAAATGACAAAAATGACAATGGCCCAGACCACAAAGAGAGGAGTAGCAGGGGAAATCTCATCACGTGTATACAATAATAATAATATCCTTATAGTTATGTATTATGTCAATATATTATTACTGTGGAATGCATTAAGTGAATATATACATTCATGTTACATTCATGAAATAGAGAATGATTAAATTTATATGGTCATAAAAGGTTTCATAGCAGTAACAAAACTCAGTCTTGTAGTTTAAATATGAACTATCTAGTCTTAAAGGTGGTAGAATATTTTAAAAAGACAAAGAAGCATTTAAGTGCTTCAAAGTATTGCATCAGATGTGATCATAGCTGAAAATGGCTTTAACATGTAGAATGAAGGCTCGGAGCCTGTGGCTCAAATGGCTAAGGCGCCAGCCACATACACCTTAGCTGGTGGGTTCGAATCCAGCCTGGACCCGCCAAACAACAATGACGGCTGCAACCAAAAAATAGCTGGGTGCCTGTAATCCCAGCTACTTGGGAGGCTGAGGCAGGAGACTCTCTTAAGCCCAGGAGTTGGAGGTTGCTGTGAGCTGTGACACAATGGCACTCTACTCAGGGCAACAGCTTGAGGCTCTGGCTCACAAACAAACAAACAAACAAACAAACAAAACAAGTAGAGTGAAGCAAAATCACGATGCACCATTGATGTTATCTTAATAGCTTGAGTGTTGTGGTAGGCTTTTGAGAAAATGACTGTCGTAACCAACTTTGATTTTAGACAACTATCTTCATATGTGGATACAGAGGATAAATTGAGGGAGACTGATGCTATGACACCTCCTGTTTGTGATAATGTACCCTGATCCACTTCTAAATTTCTCTTTTCTGTGACATTTATCATTCTCTTGCATATGTAGTAATCTGTCTGTTTATAATTTCTGTTAACTACCTACTCTCAAATGTAAGTTTCAAACAGCTCAGATCTTCTTACATTTTGTTCACTAATTTTTTTTGTAAGCACCAAGCAAAGTACCTTGGATGAGTGTGGGCTGTCTCTAGTATATGATCTATAAATAAAATGTATGCATTGTGTTAGTTTGGGATTATTAGCTACTAATTTCTTTTTATTTATTTTATACTCAGTGCCTGGCATTTTTAGTTAATAATCATGACTTCTTTTTATAAGTTCTTAGATGTTCTAGGTATTTATGCATACCATCACCAAAAGGAGATAATTTCATTTGATGTGCCAATATACATAGAAATGGCTGCAGGGTATCATGTACAGAGACAAAGAGCTATATTCAACATTCTTGTAATTTTCTGTGTTTTAAAAGAAAAAGAAGGTAGCATTCCAAAGTTTTAAATTATGGAGAGGAATCTGGTAAGAAGAGCAAATAAATTAGTATTGGAGAAGAAAACTAAACCACAAATATGGTTTAGTCGTAAATATGTGTGAGTGTGTTACATTTGTCTCTCATGTACTTTTCTGTATTTTCTATTTTTTATCTTTATTTTCATGTCTGGATATCTTCTAATAGGAGATATTATCTCTTATTATATTTTCATTTTTTTACATCTCTAATTTTATCCCTTTATTTTAGCATGACATCCTAAATCCCTACTTGTTTTTCTGTCTTCCAGAATTGACCCTCTACATCATCTTTTTGGTCAAACCTGGATTTGGTAAGTGCTTTGCTTTAAAAAGAAAAAAAAAATGTTGCAGCTTAATGATAAGGAGATTTCACTTATCTAGAATCTTCAATTATCTACTCTTCCTTATTTCCAGATTCTTTTTTATAATCCTGAATAATATGTATTTTAAATTTTTCTGTTTTTATAGTTGTTCACACAGATGCATTGATCTGTGCTCAACATATATACATTCTAGGAAGTGAAAATGTTAATATTCAAGCCAGCAAGAATAGTAGCAAGATGACTACTTAGAAGACCATTTCAGCATTTCAAGCAAGAGGTTATGATGATGTCAATCTGTTGTAAGTTTGCAGAAGTAGAGATACTAAATATCCATCTGAATTGAGAGTAGCATCAACAAAATTTTCTGATATTTTCATGAGGTGAAAGAAAGAAATGGTAGATAATTGCAAACTTTTGGTTTAGTCAAACCTGAGAAAATTCACAGCACTCTAAGTCACTGGCTTTTAGGATATTAATGAATGAGAAAGTTGGAGAAGCATGTAAGAGCTCAGGGGATTATATAATCAATAGCAATTCAAGGGACATTGCATAGGCAATGGTATATATAAGTCTGGAGTGAGGTGGTGCAATTTAGATCTTGAGTAATCCTATGTAGGTAATAATTAAAGCTAATATAGTAAAGAAACAAAATCATCCATGGAGTGATTATAAGTAGCAAGAGTAGCAGGACCTAGAACTACAATGAAAAGCACCTCAAATTGAGAAGAGGATAAAGGAATGATCCAGTGAAAGAGATTTAAGTTGAATATCTGTAATAGATAAGGAAAATCAGAGGAATGTAGATCCAAAAGCCAAATGAAGAGGGTGTTTTAAAACCGAGGGAAGACAGTCACAGTGGCTCACGCCTGTAATCCAACCACTCTTGGAGACCATGGTGGGTGAATTGCTTGAGCTCAGGAGTTCAAGACCAGCCTGAAGAAGAAAGAGACACCTTCTCTACTAAAAATAGAAAAACTAGCTGCACATTGTGGCAGGTGTCCGTAGCCCCAGCTACTTGGGAGGCTTTGCTAGCAGGTATCTTGAGATCAAGAGTACGAGGTTGCTGGCTCCGCGCCTGTGGCTCAATCGGCTAAGGCGCCAGCCCCATACACCTAAGGTGGCGGGTTCGAATCCCCAGCCCGCCCGCCAAACAACAATGATGGCTGCAATCAAAAAATGGCTGGGCGTTGTGGTGGGCGCCTGTGGTCCCAGCTACTTGGGAGGCTGAGGCAGGAGACTCGCTTGAGCCCAGGAGTTGGAGGTTGCTATGAACTGTGATGCCATGGCACTCTACCCAGGGGGATAGCTTGAGGCTCCATCTCAAAAAAAAAGAGTACGAGGTTGCTACGAGCTATGATTCCATGATACTCTACCCAGGACAGCAGAGTGGGACTCTGTCTCAAAAAATAAATACATGAATGAATGAATAAAAATAAAATAAAAATAAAATTGAGAAAATTATTTACTCTATCAAATGTTGCTGAGAATTCCATTAAAATGAAGAATGAAGATTAAGCAACATTGGGATCATAGATAACTAACGGTTGCTTCCACAGCTTGACTGAGTTGGCTCTAGAGAAAGTCAAGACAGGAAGTGAGGACTGACCGGTAGGAGTTTTACCCCGGAGGAAAGCAAAGCAATGTGACTGCATATAGAAAATGACTGAATTAAAGAGAGATCATATTGTCAGCTGGAAAATGATAACATCAGGGGTTTATTTTGCTGTTGGAACAAGCCCCATAAAAAGGGACATTTGGTGATGGAGGAAGATAAGATCATAATTGAAAAAGAAGTTTTCAAAGCTGCTGGAAGTCCTGCCCTTAGGTAGGAACGTCGTCATTTACACACCGTAATGGACGAACAGTGAAACACAAACAGGGTGCAGTTGCGCACATCCTAGAGATCACTGGCAGATGATGAGAAAGTTCCTGGGAATGTATTTTTTCAATGAAATAAAACATCAAGGTTACCTATATTTGAAATGGAGAAACTGTTGAAAGTTTTTGAAGGGAATATAAATTAAAGATAGTTCTATAAGGGAGTAGAGAGTTAATGGCTTAGTATAGTTACACTTCTTTTGACTTGAAGGTCATATACTTCCTATGAGATGCTTGGTCATGAATTCAACAAGATATTAGTTAATATGACTTATGCTTTTTCCAGTCACAATTTGAGGGTGCAAAGAATTATGTTAATAGAGTTTAAAGTACCTTCACACCCCTGGAATAAAATCCACTAAGTTTTTCATTACAGAAAATAATTTTCATAGTTGTTTATTCACCACTTCTGTCTTGGTAGTAGAACACACAGTATGAAAGCTGTGAAATTGGCCTTCTGGTCAAACACTACATTTTTAAAAATCCCTCTCTCAGGTACTGGCTTTTTTACAACAATACAGACCAATAGACAATGTGTTGTTTAATTTTTAGTTGATTTCATTAAAAATAAATCTTCCTGGGGTAGCGTCTGTGGCTCAAAGGAGTAGGGCGCTGGCCCCATATACCGGAGGTGGTGGGTTCAAACCCAGACCTTGCCAAAAACTGCAAAAAAAGTAAAAATAAAAATAAATGAATCTTCCTGTCTTTCATTTTCCCCTTTCCTGTTCCACTAGCAAAAATAGAAATAGCTGGTAAACCCTGAAAGCCGTGCACTATGGGGAGGGGGGGCCTCACCTGTGTCACTAAACATCTACTTAAACTGTATGATTCAATTAAAGAGAAATAAATGTTTATTGTATTTGATCTACTGTATTTGGGTCTGTTATATAAAAATTTAATAAGATGCTATGACATTATCTTTTTATGTTATTTTTTACTATTTTACTGAAATATTTGCATTCTTAGGTATATACAAAAATAACCATGTTTCCTGGTTTAGCACTATCATCAGTGTGACTACTATATACTGCTTTCTAATGTCGAGTGGAAAGCTGTGGGCATTTTCCTCTTTCAGAGCATCAAAATAATGTTGAATTATTTGCTCTTTACCAGATAGCATGAACTCAGCTTTGGAAATATCTGTTCTAAGTGCTAAATTTATAAGAATGATTTTGCCTATTGTTATTTCTAAATCTATTTAGCCAATTTAAGAGAATTGATATGTTGGGCCAAATTTAGTTATTTATATTTTGCTATGATAGCAACAATTTCCTTTAGCTTCTTCAGTTTGTCACCATAATATTTAATCTTTTTCAAATTAAAATTGACTCTCCTTGCATTTTTAATTTATAGTTTTGTATTTCTCTCTCTTTTTAAGCTTATTGACCCATTCACTCTTTTTTTTTTTTTTTTTTTTTGAGACAGAGCCTCAAGCTGTCCCCCTTGGTAGAGTGCTATGGCATCACAGCTCACAGCAACCTCCAAATCCTGGGCTCAAGTGAGTCTCCTGCATTAGCCTCCCAAATAGCTGAGACCACCGGCACCCACCACAATGCCTGGCTATTTTTTGGTTGCAGCCATCATTGTTGTTTGGTGGGCCCAGGCTGGGTTTGAACCCACCACCTTAGGTGTATGTGACTGGCGCCTTAGCCACTTGAGTAACAGGCACTGAGCCTTGACCTATTCATTCAATGAATCAGAATTTAAATTTATTTTTTCCCATTTCATTAATACCAGATTTTTAGCTCATATTTCCTCTTAAAATTTATTTCTTATCTTTTAGAATTTCTAAGCAAATAATTTTAATTTGACTTCATATGCTTCTAAATTGTAAAGAAAATGGGCATCCTCACATATCACCTATTCTGTGTCTTAGTCCAATTCATCTCTCCTCTAATTGGTTAATTTTTATATACTCTGTTATTACTATTACATGCATTAGTAATAACACTGTAGCACTTAGTTGCCAAGAAGGATAATCAGTGATCGATGTCACTAAGATCTCCATGTTCATCCCATTTTTCCAGGAGTGAGTTTTCTCCAGTTTCCCAAACATTCATTCAGATTCTAATCTGATTAGGTTCTCATCTTATTTGTAAGGGAGAAAACTTTCCTGGGCCAAATTTCACTGTTGAGATGAACCACCACACCACCTGAATTGTAGCAGTGCTTGACTTCACAGAAGTACCGCAGTAAAATTAGACTTTAGGGACAAAAATACGAGAATGAATGGCACTCTGGGAGGAAACGTGGGAGGGTTGCTTGAACTCAGGTGTTCGAGACCAACCTGAGCAAGATCTAGACCCCATCGTACTAAAAATAGAAAAAAGAACTAGCCGGGCATTCTGGTGGGTGCTTGTAGTCCCAGCTACTTGAAAGGCTGAAGCAAGAAGATGTCTTGAGCCCAAGAGTCTGAGGTTGCTGAGAGCCATTAGCCAAGGCACTATATTCAGGGTCACAGAATGAAACCTTGTCTCAAAACAAACAAATAAGCAAACAGACAACATCAACAATAAGATATTTTGCTATAAAAAATCTGTAAGAATGTTCAGATACCCTCTGTGAATCGCTACTCCTAAAAATTTACTTTAAAACATTGTAAAGACTAGACTTAACATAGTTCTAAGGTGATAATTGCCTTTAAAATTAGCAATGTAGATATATTTTTGTAAGTGGATTTAGAAGTAAACTACATAGATCATAATCAAATATATATAGTTCAAAAGATAGCATTTCCATCAGGAAGAAAGAAAATTAAACTTCAGTAAAATTACACAGTTATATTAATGATACATATAAATTTATAGATAAGAATCTAAATATCTGTTCAATAAGGCAAAAGGAAGGTGTAAACATAGGAATATACAATTTTTAAATATAATTGTTAAAATATTTAAAAATCATTTTTAAAATTATTAAGAGCATAGGTTTTATTAAATTAAAATGTAACTGCATTGTTAAGATTTCAGTGTAATTAAGACAACTATTTCATAATCCTATTCCCTTCCTAACATGTTACTAGGAGAATTTTTTAATCATTTCAAAATATACATTTAAATGAAAGCAATATTATCTTTCATATCACTAGCAAATGCATAAGGCAACACATAAAAACTCTAAATCGCCTAAAGCAATCTTGCCACCTGTCTTCTGATTAGCAACTTGAATTTTTCCATATTTTGCGTATGTAAGGAAGCACGTGGAGAAACAAAAGTATAGGAATTTTTAAAAATTGTATTAATCTATCATATTCATGGGGCTGGAAATGTCTCATTCCACCGCACCTGCATATCTGTTGCTTAACTAAGTGCTTTTTTCCTTGAAAGGTCAGTAAATGTTTCTCCAATTTAATAGGATCTTACATGATCACCGATTTGTCAAGAGTGAAGTGAATGAGGCTAATCTGCCTTCACTAATAATATGGTACAATGTTTCTTTGGCTATTTTGCTCACCCAAGAGTAAAACATAAATGTTTCCTTGGTGAATCATTTTGAGAAGTTTGTCTCCCAGTTTACTTGGTAGAATCATTCATCTGGGAGCAAATGCATAATAGGATTGTACAATAAACTGTTTTTCCTTGAGTGTTAAAAATGAAAATTGTAGTATCTCTTGGATGTGATAGGAAAATGAGAATTTCTTATTGAATTCACGTTGTGGGAACAATGCAGATGTATCATGCTTTGGGGAGAGAATGTGTTGAATGCATGCGTGGTATTATTATTGCTGTTTTGAAAAATAAAGCTTAAATTTATATATTCAATGTCTTTAAATTATTGATATTATTTTACACTATTTATATTCCACTTAATTCCCTGAAACCTTTTTTTAAAAAACAAAAGGAATGGAGAACTTTTGGACTTGGGGCACATGAAGCCTCTGGGTCCATGAATTCAGCCATTTGACTGAATCCAAATTTTGTAGAACAAATTCTGTTTAATACGGGATTTGGTCAATAAAGTATGTTTCAAAAGTATATTGAGTACAGGCCTAAGGGTACACTACAACTTTTGTGATCAAGTGCCTTCATTTAAAAATATAAGTACTATAACATTAAAATACATTAATAAGTGATTGAATAGTCATAGATCTCAAGAAACAATAATATGAATCTTTGAGATAGGTAGGTCAAATCAAATAGGAAAAAATAAATTGAGAAAAAGCCTGATAGAAATATAATGAAATATGGGCAGTGCCTGTGGCTCAAAGGAGTAAGGCACTGACTGTCCCCCTATACTGGAGGTGGCGGGTTCAAACCCAGTCCTGACCAAAAAACTGCCAAAAAAAGAAAGAAACATAATGTAATAATTTCAAAAAATGATTTAATAATACAACTTTAAACTATTAACTGGATCTATATGCATATATATACTACAATGAAACTAGATATTCTAAACAGTATGAAATTGATTTCTACAGGTTTTGGCAAAAGTATTCTTTGCTTGCTTTATGTATAGGCTTCTACCAAATCCATAGATTCCTCTTCAGTAGCTGACTTCTCTTACTTCCTGCCATAGACCAAATGTTTTTGTTTCCTCAAAATTCATAACTTAAAAATATTAATCTTAATGTGATGGTATCTGGGGAGATGTTAGGTCATAAGGGTGGAGACCTCATGAATGGAATTTGAGACATTCTGAAAGATATCCCAGAGAGGTTCCTTGCCTGTTCTGCTACATGGGTCACAGTGCATCAGATGCTGGGGGACATGGTGACAGCCATTTGTGACCAGGAGGCAGACCCCACCATATAACACATCTGCTGGCATCTTGTTCTTTTACTCCTCAACCTCCAGTTTCTGTTTATAAGCAGCCCCTAACACACACACAAACTAGATACTCTCTAGGGATCCACGGAATCAAGAATGCTAAAATAACAGGCATTAAACTTAATTACCATAGAAGCTGGTGGTAGTAAGCTTCAAAATGACCCCCAATGATTCTTTGCTTGCTTGCTGGTCCTCATGACCTCATGCAATCCATTTTACTCATTATGTGAGGCAGATCGAGTTTCAAAACATAAAGTATGCCAAAGGCGTTGTTTCCTAAAAGACCAAACAACAACAAAAAAAACTATACCTCTGTTTTTTCCATAAAGCACATTTCTGTATTGTGGGCTGGCCTATGGAGAGGCCCACAATACAAGGAACTGAGAGTGGCCTCTGTCCAACACTCAGTGAGGAACTATGTCCTTTGGTCCAACCACCACCGAGGAAAAGCAACCCTAAATGAGCTTCCTGCATCTGAGATCACAGCCGACAACAGAATAGTAGCACCGTGAGAAACTCTAAAACCCTGTAGACAGCTGAGCCATGTCTGAATTTCCTGACCTATGGAAAGTGGGAGATAATAAATGTGTTTTTTTAAAAACCTCTAAAGTTTAGGTAAATTTGTTATTCTGCAATAGCTAAAAAAAGCAATGATTTTTGAAATTTCCTTTCTTCATTAAAGAAGCCATACCCACACTTAGGTGTAAAGCTGACACTAAGAGTTTAGAGAATGGAGACCCCAATCCCTTCTTTGGGTGTAATTCAGCATGTTTGTTCCTCATCTTGAAGATCGACGCCAGATTAAGTTGAGTCACTACAGTGCCTAGTGATCTTGGAAACAGAGCTAGCAATTGCTAAAGAGACTCATTTTCTGCATGATTTTCCTACATTCTGAAGAGGTTATTAGTTTTTGTCACACCATGATGATCCACCAGCCCTGTGTGCTAAAAACAAACAGGTTATTTCTGAAGCCCTCATTAACTATATACTATACATGGGACACAAACAGCTCTAATTATTCTTCTGTTTTAAAAACAATAGTTTGGGGGTGGTACCTGTGGCTCAAAGGAGTAGGGTCCCCGCCCCCCTATGCCAGAGGTGGTGGGTTCAAACCTAGCCCTGGCCAAATACTGCAAAAAAAAAAAAATAGTTTGATGTAAAGAATTATGTTTTTTAATTTCTAATGTTGAACAATTAATCTTTCCTAGAAAATTGTAGTTCTGTTATGAAATGTAAATCTACTAAACTCAATTAAACTCACAAAATAATTTTCTGTCAACATAGCTGTGCTCACTATGATGGAAAGAGTTTGTTTCACAAAAGTATTGATAGTATAACAGATTTTAGTTAAGTAGACTATTTTAAATTATGTACTCTCATTTCTTATTCTTATGATAATTTTTAAGTTGAGCAAAGTTTGAAGTAAATTTGATATTTAGCTTTTTACTGAGATTTTTTCTGTGCTTTTTAATATCTGAAAATTAGACTATTCATGTACTTGAAAGTAATCCAAGGGCTAGGTGACCCCCTGAAGGTTTCTGTAAAGAGTGGGGAAAGATCTGAGAAAGTAGTTGTTTTTATTGTAGAATATTATGGGTGCATTTATGTTTTGGTTACATAAATTGCTTCTGTACACATTGAGTCAAAGTTATAAGCATGACCTTCACCCAGATAGTGTGCATTGTACCTTGTAGGTGTGAATTGACCCATCTCCTTTCCCCCTCTCCTACACGTTTTGTGAAATATGAGATGGTAGTCTGAGGATGGTTCTATATCTGAGTTCTCTGTTCTGATCCATCGGTCAGTATCTCTGTTTTTGTGCCAAGACCATCCTACTCTGATTTTTATAGACTGTATATGAGGTATGGCTTGAAGTCTGGTAAAGTAATGCCTCCTGTGTTGTTCTTATAGTGTAGTGTTGCATTGGCTACTTGGGGTCATTTCTAGTTTCACAGTGTAGACCTATTCTTTGTAGGTCTGCAGAAAACGGCATTGGTATTTTAATGGCAATTGCATTGAATCTTTAAATCATTTTGGGTAATATAGACATTTTAACAAGGTTTATTCTGCTGATCCATTGATGGAATATGTTTTTCCATCTCTTTTTGTCCTCTGCTGTTTCCCTCTGTAGGGTTTGGTGGTTCTTCCTCTAGAGGTCTTTTAGCTCCTTAGTTAAATATATCCCTGTCGATTTATTTTATTTGTTGTTATTACGAAGGGTAGTGAGTCTTTGATTTGGTTCACAGCTTGACTGATACTGGTATATATAAATGATGCTGATTTGTGTACATTGATTTTGTAACCTGAGAATTTGTTGAATGTATGTATTAATTCCAGGAGTCTCTTGGCAGAATATTGGGGTTTTCTAGGTATAATATCATAACAGCAGTAAAGACTAAACACTTGACCTCTTCTTTTCCCATTTGGATAGCCTTGATTTCTTTCTCTAATCTAATTGCTCTGGCTAGGACTTCTAATTCTATGTTCAATAAAAGTGGAGATAATGGGCAACCATGTCTGGTTCCAGTTTTAAGAGTGAATTCTTTCAATTTTTCCCTGTTCAGTATGTGGGTTGGCTGTGGGTTTATCATATATGACCATTTTGATTTTAGGAAAAGTTTCATCCAAGTCTAATTTATTTATTAGTCTTATTATAAAGTGGTGCAGAATTTTTTCAAATGATTTTTCTGTGTCTATTGGCTCACATGGTCTTTGCTTTTTACTTCTATTTATGTTTTGAGTTATGTTTATAGATGTCACATGTTGAACCATCCTTGCATCTCTGAAACAAAACACACTTGCTTGTGATGAATTAATTTTTGGATGTGCAGCTGAATTCAGTTTGTTAAAATTTTTTTGAGAATTTTTTATCTATATTAATAAGGGATGTTGGCTTATAGTTTTCTTTATTTGTTGAGTCATTTCTTGGCTTTCATATGAAGATGATATTGGCTTCATAAAACATGTTGGGGAGGATCCCTTTCTTCTCAAAGTTATGGAATAATTTCTTCAGGGTAAGTTCCAATTCTTATTTTTTGTTTGATAAAATTTGGGTGTAAAATCCTCTGACTTAGGACTTTGCTTTGTTGGAAGATTTTTTATTGCAACCTCAATTTGGGTAACTGATATTGGTCTGTTTAGTAAATTTATTTCTTCCTGGTTGAGTGTACAGAGGCTGTGTGTTTCTAAAAATGTGTCCATTTCTGCACGTTTAACATTTATGAGCATTGAGATTTTTATGGTATTCAGAGATAATATTTTGTATTTCCAAAGTTTCAGTTGGGAGATTTTTTTTTTTTTTATGATTTAGCTTATTAAGGTTCTTTCTCTTCTGTATCTGATTAATTTAGGAAGCAATCTGTCAATTGTGTTTTTTTTTTCAAAATACCCAACCATTTTGGTTAATCTTATGCATCTTTTGTTATCAATTTCATTTAGTTCTGCCTTGATCTTTGTTATTCCTTCCCTTCTGCTGAGTTTGTGATTGGATTTCTCTCCTTTTACCAGTTCCTTGGGATAGTTCATTAGATTGTTGATTTGTGATCTTTCTTTCTTTGGATGTAAGCATTTATGGCTATGTGTTTTCCTGTTAGGACTGCTTTAGCTGTAGGCCATAGATTTTGATAACTTGTGTCCCCTTAATCTTTTAGCTCAAAGAGCCTTTTGATTTCCATCTTAATTTCCCCATTTATCCAACTATCTTTAACCACTATGTTGTTCAGTTTCCATGACTTTATGTAGTGATGAATGTTCCTATGAGAATCAATTTCTAATTTTATTCCATTGCGGTCTGAGAAGCTGCATAGAATAATTTCTATATTTTTAAAATTTATTGAGACATGTTTTGTGATCAGTTTTAAAAACTGTTCCATGAGCTGATGAGAAGAATGTATATTCAGTGGTCTTTGAGTAGAATGTTCTATAAATGCCTGTTAGGCCCATTGTTCTGGAGTTCTGTGTCCCAGATGTGGGATTGAGAAGTACCACAGTGGAACTTCTTAGCAGGGCCTTTAAGTCAAAAGCAGGGCTGTGTAGATAGTAAGCAAATTAGATCTGGAGGGTGGGGCCAGGGTCCAACAAGCAGAGGGTAATTCGGGCCAGGAGGGCAAAGTCAATAATGCTCTCTAGGGACCAGTAGTCTCTAGCTTGTCAAAGCCAAGGCCAGCAAACAGCAGGGTGCTCTCCAGGAACTAGGGTCCCACAAATGTCTGGCATGCAAAGGTCTCAGTTCTTCACGTCCCAACCAGGACCTGCATAAATGGACACCTTAGGCCTTTCTGGTCAAAGCTTGCTGGTCTCCCGCCCACTATGCTTAGAACTAGACCTAGGGTGGAAGGAGAAACAGAGCCCCAGGGCAAAGGCTCTTCTGATAGAAGCAGGGTGGCTAGCTGGTTACTCTGGCCTGGGGGGTGGAGTCAGAGGCAAGCTGGCAGGAGGCCGGCAGGGCCTGAGGGCAGGACCTGAGGGCAGGGTGCTGGCCAAGCTAGCAGCAGGCTGCTATGAGAGAACCTGGGTCCTATAAATGTAAAGTCAGGTAGGCTGAAGGTGATTCCTGTGTCCAAAGGACAGTGGAGCTCTCTACTCCTCTCAGGGCCCACTGAAGTTAATGCCCAGAGCATCCCCCACCCCGGAGCTCTAGTGTGACAATGTCTCAGCTGGGACTGTAGAAGAGCTAGAAGCATAGCCTCTGCAGATAGCCCTCAGCCAAAAGCAGGTGTTCAAATGGCAGGCCAAACTGACCAGAAGCGTGGGGTTAGGACCAAGGAATCTAGAGGCTGCTGGTCCCTGGAGAGCAGATTCAGGCCAAGCAATCAGCAGACTGTTTCCCTGGCACTGGAAATGTGAAGATTCCTGGTCAGACATGCAGATGTCATAGCTTGTCACAGCCCACCTATGACCAGCTCATAGCAGTCTCCTGGACCTTTTCCGGTTGGTGTCTGTTCTGCTCCTGTCTATACCCTTGTCCAGGTCCCATTGCACTCTAGGGGTGAAGGGTCTTGCTTCAGGTTCCAGACTACAGCTCAGGAAAGCTAAAAGTCCATCCACTCCCTTCCCTTTCTGGTGTAGAGCTGGTGCAGTGCACCCAAGAGTTCAGAATAGCATTACCTGTTGTCTGATCCCTACCGA
Source organism: Galagoides demidoff (assembly GCA_963574575.1). Lineage (NCBI taxonomy): Eukaryota > Metazoa > Chordata > Mammalia > Primates > Galagidae > Galagoides > Galagoides demidoff. Next base: position 45,737 of record CAUYQV010074905.1, read on the forward strand.
GTCTGTTGTCTAGTGCTGGCTCTGCACAGAATTCAGGCTGGATCCCATCTGAGAAGGTAGAACTGTGGTGATGAAGGGAGCTGTCTGCAGGTCAGACTGCACTGTGCCGGCGGGGCAAACAGCAGTACCAAACTCTAGTCTCCTATTGTTCCCACTCATTCTCTGATCTCATTGTATCTATCAGCCTGTTACCCTTTTTTTCTTTCCATGCTGAAAGTTCTGCGTTACTTCTCTGAGATTTCACAGCACTGCTTTAGAGACAAGCAATCTGCATGAAGGCAGCTGCCTGCAACATTCTCCTCTTTCCCTGGGAGTGGTATTGGGAGGCTACCTCTAGTCTGCCATTCCTGCAGCCCTCCCCCCCTTTCTGACAAAGTATTTTTGAAAGTAAACATAGGAAAAGAAGACAGCATTATTGAACTACTCTATTAAGTTTAATAAAGGAATATGGATAGAAAGGTGGATGGATGAATGGACAGAAGGATGGAAACAGATAAATAGATAAATATAAAAAACAGGGAAAGAGCAACAAAGAGATATTTTGTGTATGATTACCTGTATTATTTTCCTTACTTTTTATGAGATATCTCTTTTAACTGGACATTTCATTTCATAAGTATACACTTTTGAAAATTCTTCTCAGAGAGAGTACATGGCTGTCTAGATTCTAAATCCTGGCATGGCTGACCTATCTTTCCTTTTGTTTGTATATTTTCATTTTTTCAAATATATTTATTAAAGCACAATTTACATACCATAAATTCATTCATAAGGGAACAAAAACCCAAGGATTTTTATTAAATTTATGGAGCTATAAAAGTATCTCCATAATCCAGCTTTAGAAGATTTCCATCACACCAAAAAGTACACCCCTGACCCTTTGCAGTTCACTCCTGGTTTCACCCACAAAGAGAAGCAACTATTAACCCAGCTCCCTTTGGATATAGATCTGGATATTTCTGGACATTAATAGAAATTGAATCATACAATGATCTTTTGCACCTTATTTCTTTCACTTATTTTGACATTTATTCATATAGTATAATATATGCATAACTTATTCCTTTTAAATTATTCCACCATCTACATAAATGGCTTTTGTCTATCTACTTACCAGCTGACGGATAACTTGTATATTTTGGCTATAACATAATGCCATTATGAACATTTATATACAAGATGTTGTATGGATTTATTTTTACTTCTTTCACATGGATTGCCCCCAAAAGAATGACAAGTTTATGTGATAAATCTGTTTAACTTTTCAAACTAACCAAAATTTTTCCTAAGATGATTATACCAATATTCCTGATAGCCATGCAGGAGGGTAGTGGTTTCTCTACATCATTCCTGCACTCATTGTATTTTTTTATTATTATAGATGCTCATTCCCATGCGTATATAAAGCTAGCTCATTATAGTTTAAATTTACATTTTTAATGAATAATGAATTGTAACATTTTTTCATGTGCTCATTAAACTTGAGACATCTTCTCCAGTAAACTGTCTTTTCATACCTTTGCCTAAATTTTTAAATTAGGTTATTTGTCTCCAAGGTATCTAGAACACTGTTAAATGTTATTGATTTTTATTTCCTCAATTTTTTTATTAAATCATAGCTGTATACATTAATACTATCATGGGGTATAGTGTGTTGTTTCTATATACTGTTTGAAATACTTTCATCCGACTGGTTAACATAGCCTTCATGTTATTTTCTGAGTTATTGTGTTAAGACATTTATATTCTACATTTAGAAAGACTCACATGTACCCCCTCTTAACCTTATTTATCCTGAAGTACATTGTTTCTTTCTGCTGTCATTTTAGATATGCTATTGAAATCCTCTAGAGAATACTGAATCTTTATACTTTTCAATCCAGATTGACATTTTTTAAATATTTATTTTAATTCAGGCATTGTGTCTGTATTCAGTCATTATTACTACTTTTTCCTTTAATTCTTTGAAGATGATTTTTGGTAGTTTTCAGCATATTAATAATATGTAGCTGCTTTGAAAACTTTGCCTGCTCATTTTAAGATCAAACATTTTCTATTAACTGAATTTTAATGGTGTTTATATATGAATTACATGTGCCATATATTCCTCTTTCTTTATGTATCTACTAATTTTTTGTTGAAAAATTGACATCTTAGCTATACTATTCTGGGAAAATTCTAATTTTCCTTCCAAGAGTTATTTTGTTGTTATTGCTAATATTTAGCACCTTAAGTGGACTATACCTGTGGAAACCTCATGAAATTTGTTCATAGATGTTTCTAATCAGTTATTTTTAAATTTTTTTATAGTGTTAGATAAACCATCTTTTTTTATTGCTGGGGATTCATTGAGGTACAAGATGTGTCATGCACTGAGACCCCACATCAATTGTTTTTTAATTTAATTTAAGATTTTTAAGCCTGGGTCTCTAGGGATCTTCCCTGTGTGTTTACAGCTTAGAGGTCAGGTATTAGGCAGAAAGTTGTACTCAGATACCTCCAATCTGAAAGGCTATACCTTTCCCAGTGGTTACCTGTGCCTGTGCATCTGTTGGGGAAATACATTCAAGGTGCTTACCAGTGTACCCCACATTTACTGTTGGCTGGCCATTTTGTATCTTTTGTGAGATTGTGCACACTCTCACAGTTAGCCATCAGTCACAGGGAGATGTGTGGTGGGTTTAATATAGCCGCACAAAGCTATTTCCTTTCCTAGACCTTTCATTTAAATTTCTGCCAAATCAGCTGGTCTACTGCTTCTCAATCAGAATCAAAAGCTCTGGCTCATGGACTTGCTGATATTTTCTACTAATTTGCCTCAAGATCGCAAGCATTACTAAAAAACTCATAATATGTCCTTCTCTCAAAATCTGGATAATCCAGGCTCTCTTGGGGTTCCTACTAGTGATGAAGCATTTGTTTTTCATAGATGATCTTTGGCAGAATACCTGAGTCACTGAGACTGAGATGAGGAGGATGAAAACAGTCTTAGATAAGAATTCCACTGTCTAACAATTTTTACCAAAGATGCCTTTGTGAATTACCAAAGCGCTGGTATGTGTGTTTGTGTGTGTATATATGATATAGACATACATATACAATGTATACAGTTTTATCATTGCTTGTAGGGAAGAAGGTTTGCTGAGTTCCTCATTATGTCATGCCATATATCACAGTGAAATATCTTTCTCTTTGTTCATTTCAATAGATGTATGTTATTTCTGATGAGTGTAAAATTCTAGCATCACAGGGTATTTTTTCCCTCAATAGTCTATAAATGGTATTTCACAATTCCCTACATCATTGTATTATAATGGATTTAATGCTTATATGAATCTCTTTCCTTTTAAAAATCTTCATTTCTGCCCCCTGGAATTGTGTGATGTATCTTCTTTGTCCCTGGAGTTCAGCGGTGTCATCAGATTTAAACTCATTGAATCTTCTTTGACATATATCATATTTTAAACTCAAGGGAATTCACCTCTTCCTCCAATGACCACATTCAACAAATATTCTCTTTGAGCATCTGTGGAGGAGATTTAGTGATATCTGCCAGCTGCCAGTTTCAAGGAAAGAAAAGAAATGTGTATACTTTTACCATTTATTTTAGCCTGCTGCCAGAGTACAAAGCTACCCATTCTCTCAGAGGATGTTTCAGAAAAATTGCTGTTTCAGAAAAGTAATTGTGATTTCATCAACATGTTAAAATTTACTTTCTCCAAAAGGCAGTTGGAAAAGAGAAAAAAAATAAAATTATGTACTAAGGCCAGATTTTTTTTTTGTCTACCCATATTATTTAAATAATTTCTTTGACCACTTTAAATATTTCACAGAGTGTTATATAAAGTCCAGATAATTTGAGATCTCAGGGTAAAAAGATAATGATGACGTATTTTACTTCACAGTATACACCAGTTAGGACGTACGCTTTAAGTATTAACTTTTGAGTTCTGAAATTGTTTCCAACTTTTTACTTTGCTTTATCACGTTTAATGATGTCTATCTGTGTAGATGTTTCAAAAAATCTTTCATCAGAAGCAACCAATTTCTGACCTTTGTGATTCATTTTTTCTTGCAGCCTTCCACCACCACCAAGTTGTTGATCTCTAAGTAGTTCATTACTTCCGAGTTTATAGAATGTTATAATATCCATGCATGTATCCACCAAGACTCCAAAAGTACACTCTTAATACAGTTTTAAAATACGATCAAAATGTTTGCAAATTTTCTTTCTGTCTGTGAAGAAGGACTTATGAAGGTCTTATTACCATCTCTTTCTGAAGGTGGAAAGGAATGAATTGCGGCTGTGACAATTCAGTCTCATTAACTATAGTCTTTTGTTGAGTCCAAGGTTCAGTCAACAAACCAAGTCACCAACGGGGCTCCATCCAGCTGCACAAGCCGACACATTCACTCCAGATAAGTTCACTGAGCATAGTAAAAACAGATCAAAAGAGTAATTATCCCTATGGCTGCGATAGAGCCCGCCACCTCCCCAAAACACACATGGTCCTTACAAGATTTCCTTAGAGGATTTACAATTATGGGCTCACTAAATGGCGGAGGAGGAACATGCCAGAAACCTCTTGAGCTATTCAGGGGTGGGTTTCTCACCAGAGGCAGTTTGCTACAAAAGCATCCGAAGGGGCTACCGGAGGAAAGCAGCTGCTGGGTGCTGCGGGCTCCGTCATAGCAGGAGGCAGGCAGAGTGGCACCTGTGATCGCGGCAGGAGCCCGGGGCCGGGAGGGGACGGTGCGGGAGCCAAGGCGCACAAGAGCACCCGGAACCCCACTATTCTTTTGTGCAATGTCCCTCCACCTTGGCTTACGGAAAAAAGCTTCAGTATCACATGTTTATTAGAAAATATTTAGAGCGATCAGTTTATCCTTCTCAGACCAGGTACAAAAGGTGAATTTATAGCTTAGAAATGATAAATCAGTAACTGACGCAACATTATCAAAAACTAGATATGAAGAACCCTGGTGATGGATCATGTCAATATGTGTGTTTTATCCAAATTTAGTCTCTAATATTGTTCAGTATAAACTCTTGTTAGCTAAATGGGAACCCATTAGAATGATATATTCCAGATTTATAATCGTTTCATTTAATAAGCACATTATTTCCACTCCTACTATGATCTTAAAATAAAAATATCACCAAAGTACTGTCATTCATTTTCTTACCCATGCTATTGAATTCACAGCATTTATAAATTCCTAATGATATTTCTTCCATTTGTTCTGCTATTTCTAACTGTAAACTCAATTTTAAATTGAAAAAATATGCTTATATAAGTGTTACAGTATTGCAGTGCAGATCTTCTGGCACATTTTTCATAAATAAAAATAAGCCTATTTCAGGCAGAATTCTACAACATAGAAAAATGATTGAGTTTGATCATGGGGGAAATCTCCTCGGGCTGGAAAGAAACTAATTACATGTTCAGAGAAGAAATTAACATATCTAGATACTTATTTTTTTATTTTTTTAAAAAATCGTGAGATATCCTAAAACAAGGTAAAAGACAATGGCTATATAAGATACATTATTTATATAGCATAAACATTGACCCACAAAATTTACCTAATTTCTGGCAATAACATTTTCATTTGAAAAATCCCTATAGGTTAAACAATGCAGAGTTAAATGCTTCCTAGTAGTTGGAGATATTTTTATAATAAATAATCTAATTATTATCATTTGATTACTCTTAATTTGAATATAAAAATCTTGTCAAGAAATATATCCATGCCCCAAAGTTTCATTTAAATAGCATTATATGATGTCATATACACTTGTTAGATATTAGTAACTATTGAACTGAGTGAAATAAAGGGAAATCAATAGGAAAACTAACATAGGGGACGAGCTTATGTTTAAACAGACCTTATTATATTATGCTGTAAAAAACAATGGATTATTACTTTGGAAAATTCTGTTACCTTTAAAAATAGTGTACTAAACAAGATGTGTGACTCATATTATTTGCATTATTGACTCAAAATCATAATATATTAAGAATTTGATCAATCTTGACAAATGCAATGAGTTTAATAAGCTAAAGGTTTAAAATGTGAAGAACATTATATCATTAAATAGATTCTTACACACTAATTTGTCTATTACTAGGTATAAGAAATTATAGTTTACAGATTTTCTTTTAAAAGTCTTTCAGATTTGAAAAGAAAAAAAAGATGGGTATATAAATCTGAGATAAATATTATACATATATGGGATATATATGTACATATATATACATGTGTTTTATCTGGTATAGAAAAAAACAGGAATTGAGGAAAAGAGTGGATAAAATATTCATGTAACAAGTTATTTTTTGAATGTTTCATAGATCTTTCAATTATGCCATCTTGTTTGTGTATCACTAAGGGACAATAGGTAAGAACATTGCTCTCCATCCTAATTAAATGATCTTCCAAGTCATATTTTTGCTAAATCAACCTCTTCCTGAATTCACCTGTTTACATTTCTATATGTATGGTTTAGTTGTAAGAAGTATGGAGGCCAGAGACTTCATAGTAACAAGGAGCCAATTGAATACTGAGAAGGCTGCTAGAGATAGATACGATAGGAACATGAGTGCAGCTGCCTTTATTTCACTCTTACAAAAAGAAATTGTGAGTCAGAGAGGTAGACAGCACATGAGATGATGAAGAAAGTCTGCTGGCTAAAAGCCTCAGTCACATTAAGGGGCAAGGCTGAGTCACCGCACCACTCAGGCAAAGATTCAGATTTACTTGATGTTTATTGTTCCATAATTAGAACAAGAGAAAGAAGACACTGGACATCTGTGAAAGATGTTTACGTTAGGTTTTCTTTTTTTGTTTGTTTTGTTTTTAGCAGAGTCTGATAGTTTCCATTTGCTGCCTCCAAGATAAAATTTAATACAACATCAATATCATCTTCTCACGTATGCCGCTATTATTAGGAAAACAGTAAACTCCACCTAGTTTCTAAATGTGGATATTTAATTTAATCCTCTGAGAAAAATGTCTTTGTATTCCCTAATGGTCACTGCATAAGAAAAATAAGTTTGCAACTGTGATGAAACCAAGTAAAGGTTCTTTTTGAAAAAATATTGATTAAATATGATTTGACATCCCCCATCCTTTAGTTTAATGAAATCAAATCCCTTTAGAAGGAGAGGTTTTTTGGTGTCTTTTAAAATTATTTCTAAAGCAGTTTTGAACTCATGTATTTTTCCATTTTAGACAAATCTTAATTCTTAGAAAAGACACTTTAGGGCTCTGCACCTGTAGCTCAGTGGTTAGGTCACTGGCCACATACACTGGGGTTGGTGGGTTCAAACCCATCCCAAGCCTGCTAAAAATAACAATGACAACTACAACAAACAAATAGCCAGGTGTTGTAGTGGGCACCTGTAGTCCCAGCTACTTGGGAGGCTGAGGCAAGAGAATCACTTAAGTCCAAGAGTTTCAGATTGCTGTGAGCTGTGACATCACAGCACTCTACTGAGGGTGAAATAGTGAAACTCTGCTTAAAAAAAAAAAAAGGAGGGCAGTGCCTGTGGCTCAAAGGGTGCCAGCCCCATATACTGAAGGTGGTGGGTTCAAACCCAGCCCTGGCCAAAAAAAAAGACACTTTAGGTAGTACATATTTGGGAATAGAATTTATATCCAGAGTCAAAGTTCACTGTGATTAAAAGTGTTAATGTTTAAGAAAATCTAGAAAGTTAAAATATTTACTTGTTTACATAATGATACACATAATTATTATATTTTACCCTGTGTATTTCATCTTATTTATTGTCCACATGTAGGGTTAAAATAAATAAACCATAACCCCAAAATAGGAATGTTGAGAGCAGAAAGTAAAATGTTCTTAGTAATGGCAACACAGACTTTAGAACTTATATGAAATATTTGGTCATAAAAATAGAAAAGGACCAGTTTTAGTGGCTTATATTTATAATCTCAGTGATTTGGGAGCCAAGGCAGAAGGATTTCTTGAGACTAGAAGTTTAAGACCAGACTGGGCAACATAGCTAGACCCCATCTCTTAAAAAAAAAAAATTAGAAGGTAGCCAAAAGTGGTAGTATGAAGCTATAATCCACAATACTGAGAAAGATAAGATGAGAGGATCTCTTGAGCCTAGGAGTTACATGCTACAGTGAGCTATGATGATGCCATTGTACCCAAGCCTAGAAGTGAGAGATCAATCCTGTCAAAAAGAAAGCAAAAAAGAAAATACAGAAGAATGGACATAATTTAACACCAACCAACAAGATATTCTTCCACTTCATCTCTATGTTCATGTTATTTTAGCTACTGATAAAGCTTCACAGACACAAAAATGGCTGAGAATTCAACTTAAAAAATGATGATTTATTATTAAAGGAAAAGGAACCAGAATATAAGTAAAATGTCTTTATCAAATTCCTTCCAATTAGTTAATACTTTACTGTCTTTAGCTTCCTTCACTTATCTTAATTATTTTAAAATTGGCTATAAGGCAAGGATGTTCTTTTTATTAACATGTCAATGAAAGTAATTTTTATGAAGCTGTCTTTTGTAACTTAATTAAATTTTAATAAAAATCTGAGAGTCACTACTGAGGTCTCCTGTCCGTATCATGCTATCTTAATAATTGTTAACATATACACAATCTCATATGCAAACAGATAGTCTTAAATAGGGTGCTTAGAGCTGAGGTATTCCAGAAGGTGACATTTCAGTGGATGTGTGAATGAATTTAGTGAGCTGTTGCATAATCGGAAGAAAGAATTCCTGGTAGAGGAAAGGCAAGGGCCCTGAGGCAGGAGTCTGCTTGGTGATGGCCATGGAAGAGAAGGGTTCAGGTGGGGGACTAAAGCAGAATACCTGAGGCGAGAGAAAGTAGAAAAATATGGTCATCGTGTGGCATTTAGGTTTTATTTTAAATGTGATACGAAGTCTTTATGAGATTTTAAACATGGGTATCATGGAATGACATTTTTAAAAGGATCACAGTGATATAAAATATTGTACAATTATTTAAGGTAGAAAGCAAAACGAACAACAAAAAAAAGCTATTTCAGTGGTGATTTTAACTCGATTAATATGTACTGGTCAGAGTCAGCATTTAGTCACATTTTCAAATGGTAGAATTAATATATTGTCCACACGAGACATGATAGAGGTTAAGAGTCAAATGACACCACGTTCGTTTGAACAAATGGTTCAATGATGATATTTATTTTTCTGTTTTTTTTCTGCTTTAGGGAGAACTTGGAGAGGAGTAGATTTTAGTTGTTTGAACCTGCTGATCTCAAAAAACCAGTTTGATATCTGAGCAGAGATAGAAGGAAAAGATAGCATCACATATATTATTTGTGAGGTATCATCCATTTGCCCCTCAAGATTGACTTTCTACCCTTCTTCAATTTGTTCTGTGCCCTGAGCTCCCTTTTCCTCTGTTTTTCTTTTGGTTTAGCCAGTGGTAAAATTTAGAGAGACGAGACAGAGGAAGTACAACAATTATGGGTCTATATTATTTCTGCTCTCACTGGGGTCATGTCAGGCTGTAGGTGCCCTTTGAATGAAGGCTACTCCTTCTCTCAGGACCGTTCTTTATATTACTCTGTTTTTTCAGTTTTTGGAGACTCTTCTCTGTTGTAAAACACTGTGTGTAAAGATGTTTATAGTTCTGGAGTTTTTAGCTTCAGTGAAAGGCATCATCTTCTCTAGAGTCCTTCTTTTCTGCCCTCAATCAACCCAATTTGGAAGGAGCACCATGTGATTTATGATTTAACTCATTTGATACAGTAATTGGCACTGAAAGTGGCCCTGGCTGGAGGGGGGGCCCTTCCAAATAGAATTCTTAGATCAATGTGTTCATGTTTTAAAATACCTTAGAGATAACCACCCAGGTAAGGGGGAAATGGACCACGGGACTCCAAGGTTATCATGATCAATCATAGAATCAACGTTGGTGGTAAGGGGAAGAGTGCAGATTAAGGTATTGTGAGAACAAGTGACTGTCAAACTTAGCTGTTAACGGTAAAAAATATTTTTTTATGAAGTTTGTAGAGTCATCTGGCTTCTTAGAAAAGTGCTAGAGTGGGTACACAAGGGAAATGAAAATTAAAAACAATGGATATAAAATGTAGGACCTCTATGGAAATCTTACAGGGACCCCTTGTCTTCTGGAGTAGTTGGTAATTTCAGTGAGGATGTGAGAATAAGAGATGTAGAGCTAGTTTGCAAATTAAACATCCTGCACTCTACAACCCGATTTTAAAGTGACGGTGCTAGAAAGGAAGCGATGCAGCTCTACAACGTGGGATAAGCACGTTTTGGCAGGTAGAGAAAAGACCAAGAATTTCAAACTTCCACATTTCCATAAACCCTCGTCGCTAGAGGCTCATCTCCTTCCCCTTTTTGAAGAAAGGAGCCTTGTTCTGCACGAAAATCTTCCTGTAATTTCCCCTAGAGAAGTTGCCGGAAAGGTTGAAGCTCAATTTCTTCAGGACCTACCATCACCGCCCTTACTGATGCAAGCTTTTGAGGAGACCCGTTCCAGCACAGTCGAGCATGAGACGTGAAGGCCAAGGTGAGGAGACAGACATGGACAGATGGTGAAGACTCACGAGTCTACTTTCATCAGTAGCCTGGGGTGTGTCCGTGCACTGTATAACAGAAGACAAAATGTAAGGTTCAACTGGCTACATTTCCTGCCACAGCTATTACCTTTTCAGGATTTGGGATATAGGTTCATCTGAAGTTCTTGGAGAGGAGTATTTAGTTTACCCTGTTAGGTAATTAAGGCACAGACTCAGTATAACCTATGGCTAAGGAAGGTAAAATTTGGAACTTGCCTAATACACTATAGAAGAAAGTCCTAAGGCTTAGGAAATAGGCCCCACCACGCCCTACCCTTAATCTCACCCCTCTCTCCAAGGGCAGAGGGACTACAAAACTTTTACCAAATACTATGATGCAACTATTTTTAGAGTGCGGGAAAGCCAGAAAGGATATTGCAGGATCCTACCAGTGATAGAGGAGTTGTTACCACCTTTGCAGCCCCAGGGAAATGTGTTTACTTAAAATAAGATTAAATAATGAAATGGAAAACAACAAATGGGCACTGATTATCTGAAAGGAGTTGATGGACAGCAAGCTTGATGATCTAATGATGAGCGGTTTTAAAATGCATTGACAGTAGAAATGATAATCACATTAAAATACACCACCTCTGGGTGGGCTGGCCTCCCAGGTGACAGGCTTCTCTTTTCCTCCTTCCACCCCTGACTCCCGTAAGGTTCCTGGCTTATGAGCTTTATTACTGGATATAGAATTTCGAGTTGAGTTTTATTTCTTATAAGTATATCTAAAATCATATCTACAATGGGGATAACAATAGTCTCTACATTATAAGGTGCTTATAAGGATTAAAAGGCATAATACCAGAAAGCACTTAGAGCAGTACACTCAATACATTTTAACTTGTATTAACACTAATAGGATTATGTCTATTACAAAAGCTGCAGTGTATCAGTAGTTCAGATTTCTAAGGTTCCCCTGAATATACCACTTTTAGACTGTTGTACTGTATGCATCTTGAACAATTCTCAACCGTGATAATTTGATATTTCGCTTTCTGGATCTGAATAATTTAGCTTGAATTCACCTAACAAACACCCATTTTTATATTACTCATTTGGCATTTTAATTCACTTTTTTATTGCTAAATTGATTTGTGTATTTATGCCTAATTCCTGTTAAAGAAAACCACAGTTAACAATAAACAAACATATTTTATTCAGGAACTATAAAAATAGGAGAAAAGAGACCTCAGTATGGAACTGGGCTCAATTCTGATTAGAGCACAGATAAGAATCTGGGTGGGGTCAGTGGATGAAAAATTATGAAGAGGAAATATCAGGCATGGGGGAAAATTCCATTATACAAACCTAACAGGATTCTAACTGAACTCCAAACAGGATAATCAGATATCACTTTGGGACATAGTAGAGAATGAGAATTTTGATCAGACAATTGGGGGTGGGGTCAGACATCAAGAGTGGGTGATTTTCCCTAAACTGATGTAGGATTCTTACAAATATTAACCACAGGTCCAACAAGGACTGAAGCCAAGGTTGAAGCCTAGAAGGCTTAAAGAAGACCTAGAATTAGGTCAAGGAAGGCATTTTGTCTTATCTCTAGCTTAAAATTTATATTGAAAAATGCCCTGCTCTCAACATATGACTTACACTTCATAATTATACTTAGATAGTTATTATACTTAAGTTCATATTATTTGCATAATCTAAGTCAACAGCCCTTAATATTTACCATCCCCTTATCCATGGCACGTCAACCAACCCAGTGAGGAAAGGAACGCAAAGAGGAAAGGAAACTGAGGCGAACGAAATAGCACAGGGTGCTTAGTAAGTAGAACTCTCACCCAGCGTGGAAAAGAAAAATGAGTTGTAGGACTCAACAGTGATAGAGGCCAAAACGTCCTATAGAATTTCAGTAATTTAGACATTGTGATATTGGTTAAATTATACACAAATAGCCCAAAGAAACAGAAGACAACAACAGAACAACCCTGCAGGTGGTGCAGTGACAGAACCACCTGCTTCTGGTCACCTGGTAAATGACAAATCCACCACGGCAAAGTCCTGAGTGAGGCAAGGGGTAACCTTCTCCATAGGTGATGATACGTCAGTCAAATACCCCTAATATGCATATACCAAAAAAAAATCATCTTGTTCAATTCCATATTGCCCGTGGATCTGAATTAAAATGATAAACACTAAAGTTTCTGGGATAAAGTAATGAACTTAAGATGGGAGAGATTTTTGAAATGATGTTCTGATAGTGTTTTGTATTTGAACATGGTTGTTAGTTTCCCAGATATATTAACTTTAAAATAAGGCATAAGGGATATATTCTTGTTTTTATAGAGTTCCATGATATTTACATGTCAAATAAGTTTACAAAAAAAAAAAAATGAACAGGAGCGGAGCGTTGGGAAATTTTCGGTGAAGGGCTTCTGACATTGAATTCTAATTTAACTAATGTGCTTATAATGAAAAACCTTGAGCTGTGATTATTGCCCTAAAAAGTGCATGTTTTCTAGAGTATTATACTTAAGGAAGGTTTTTCTTTTCCATTTATTGTGATAAAAGCCGAATTCTTGTGATTTAAACATTTAAATCATTCGGCACTAATCCACTTCTATTTCTTCTGCAAAGCTACCTAGGTGCATCTCCTGTGCCTCCTTCTGAGTCTTCCTTTGATATTTCTGAGAGTGATTCAAATACCTGGGTTCACCGTCATATGTACAAATTATAAAAAGGCTTAATTCTTTCTATTAAAAATAGGGAAAGAAACTTCCTCTCTCTCTCTTTTTTTAAGTGTTTACCTTAGAAAGCTTATAATTGTAAGTTCTTTCTCTATTTCTTTGACATGTGTGTCATGTTTTTCAAAAGTGAACTAAACCATTTTCCAGCTTTTCTGAAACCATAAATGCCTTTCTCAAAAACTTCCGCTATATATCTTTAAAAACTAATCATCACTGAAGCGAGGGCCCCTGACTTTCTATTTTGTGAGTCTGGAAAGAGCTTAACATTGATGATGACTTCACTCCAAAACTATCTTCTGTCTAAAAGTTACTAGAATTCCTTTGGAGAAAACGATTTAGCGAAACCAAATTGTCACCCAATTAATAGGTGAATTTAGAACGATGCTCAAATCTTCTTACTTGAAGACTACCATTTATTTTGAGATCACGTATGCAGTGACTTGTATCTGTTTGGTTATTTAAAAAGTGAGATTTCTTACTTGGGAATTTCATCAGCAGATTACTTGTAATATGCATTATGTGCTGGCTCAATGATTTTTCAATAAAAAAACAGTTTTTTTCTTCCTCATCTACTTTTGTAGAGAGTTTATCGAGGTTGGAAGGAAATTTTGTTTTAATTATATTTCCTTAAGAACACATTTCAAACACATTTATTCCTTTGATAACCACACATTCTTCATTTCAAACCATCAACAAATGTAAAATCAGTTCTGAAGTTTTGACAGGAAAAAGGAAGATATCAGTCCAATATCCATGGTATCCAATGTATCAATATAAATACCTTGTAAACTATTGCACGAGTATTTCAAGTATCTTCTTTTCAAGGATATGACGAATATTATATTCAAAGTTATTATTTTGGTTATTTCAGATTTTGTTTAGTATATGACCTTTCAATCATAAAATAGTATTACTATCAAAAACATTGTATTTGAGTAGAAAAAAGAATGTTTTGCTTTCATATAGAAATAATAGTATTGTAGAAAAATATTATTTAGTATTGTCATGAATTGCTTTTAAAAATAACATTATTATTTTATAATAGTTTACCTACAGAAAACCTTTAAAGATAATACAGAATTCCCGTATACTACGTACCAAATTTCCTCTCATGTATTGTTTTATGATGCGTTTGTCCCCATTAAGGAATTAATACTGATCCTTTTTTTTTTTTAAACTAGAGTCTCTACTTTAAGAAGATATCCTTAGTTTTTTTGTTAGTTTGTTTGCCTAAGTCCTTTTTCTGGTTCTGGATCCATCCATCACTGTGGCCATGAGATGGTCGACAGGAGTGCCTTGAAGGTGCCATGCCCGTATTCAGCAATGATTATGTAGCACTTTCTCTAGGATGAGTTCATGAAACTAATTTTCCAATCTCATACATGAAATAGGCTTTGAAAATATGAAAATTAAGATGAAATGCTTGCTATATTTATAAGTGTCATTGTAGGAAGGCATACCAGCTTAGTACTTCATGTGGTAATAATTACATTCGTGGAATGATGATTTTAGATGTGCAGGTTCCAAGCCAAGTTGGCTTTGTGATGACTATTGTGTTATTACAAGTGCTGACTCTTTGCAGCCTCCCAATTGCTTCTAGCTGAAAATGCGGCTTTTGAAGTTTATAGGGATTTAATTCACTACCCAAATCTGTGCATTATAATTCCTGAAAGTTAAAATGCTTATTGATCTAAGAATAATTTCTAGCTTAGAAGCATTGAAGTGAATTTTTACCTGAAATCTTATTTCTAGGTAAGTGATTTAAAAAATAACTTAGAATTTACACTTCGAGCATTTATACTTAGTGAACCAAGATAAGGGTCAACGTTTGTTTCATAGTTATCTCCTGTGAGAATACAACGCTTGGATTCAGAAAGTTACATCTCCCCAAGAATGTGCTCCTTGATATTCCACTTGTAGGGAGATTGTAGCTGTGTCACCAGTTATAGCCAGGGGACTCTGTCCAGGAGAGCTGGAAATAGATGGCATTTCTTACTAATTTGTTTCCTAAATGTGGTACATAGGTTCTAAAAATCTCATCTTCTCAAAACCTATCATATATTAATATTATGATGTATATTTGTCAACACAGACATAATAGATTTTAGTAATTGCATATATTCCAAAACTATAACTTAATCTTGTGGTTAAAATTGATTTAAAAAATAATGATCAAATAGATTAGACTATGCTATGTTTTCTTTTCTTTTTTTTTTTTTTGCTTGTACGAAAGGTCCTTATTGGTGCGGGGAGGGAGGCTGCAGAGCAGCATCAAGGAGGAGAGAAAAGAGGGGCGAGAGATGAGGAGAGAGTGGGGACGAGAATAGAGAGAGACAGTAGAGAAGAGCAAGGGGGAAGAGAGGGAAAGGAGAGAGAGAGCAGAGAAGGAAGGCAGAGAGAGGCGGGAAAGAGACAGTACGCTATGGTTTTGTGCTAACAAATTACCTTAGGGATCACAGATAATGTAACAAAATTTAGGCTTAATTTTTGCTAGGGCAAGACAGATGCAGTTTTATAGATTTCCTCCTTCTGAAAGTTATTTCATCTAGAACACATGGCCTCATGGCCTTGAAGGTCATCACAGGGAAATAATGTAGGTATTAAGGAGGAATCTTACCTGATAATTGCCTAAATATAGCAATGATGTATGTCATCTCTACTCAAATATCCACTAATTTTATACTTTTCTTTTACTTTTGCAATAAAATATATATATATATAAGAAGTTTTATGACTTAGATGTCTTGACTTGACCTGTTACTAAGATCTTGGTGGTGAAAAGGCACACGAATCCTATGATGATCCGTGTCTAACACTGCAAGCAAAGGAAAGAGTAAGTGCAAAACCTCCAAGCGATTAGGGAGAGAGTGGTACAAGAAAAGAACAGAGAATTAGGTAGGGACCGGATGATACAATATTTTGTGGAACTCAGTAAGGAACTGGATTTTATTTTAGTAGTTAGGAATTCACTAGAGGGTATAGAGCAGGGAGACATATGCTTGAATAGTTTTCTGCTATAAAAGGACTGCGGAAAAATATATATAGGACATGCTCATAGTAAAGTGAGATTGAGACAGTGCCTACTTCAGAAAATGGTCTTCAGAATTTAATGAGTGGGTATATGTCATACTCTCAGAAGAGCGCCTGCTACATAATAAGCACTACAAAAACAGGGGTTAAACAAATGAAAATAATTGCTTACCCTAAGGTGTTTTCAGAATTACAAATACAAAGGTACTTCTGATTGTTTAAAAAAGAAAATTCAAACAGAAAACCCAAAGTGATAGTTTTCTCTAGGGTACATAATGATTAGCACAACCCTTCTCTGAATAGGGAACTCTTATTCTTTTTTTCAGGTGTAGTTCGTTGTTATCTGCTCTAGAGAAATTTCTAAACTCCTACCTTGGATATAACAGTTACTATTCCAGATTTGCATTGAAATAACCAATTACAAACTCCTGCAGGGCAGGGGTTCTTTATCATTTTTATGGCTCCATAATAGCTAGTAGGGTGTCTTACATGCAGATGACCATCCAGAACCAGCTGGCCTTAGAAGGAGGACATTTAAATTGAACAGTGTTAGAAAGAGCAAGTATTTGAGGACTGTGAACACTAAGTGGGAAATTAGGAAAAAAAAATCACAAGAACAGAAATCATTTATGCATAAGTAATACATCTAACAATTAGTCCTATAGATATTATTCTAAAGATATTCCTTTGTACATTGAAATATTAAGAGTTTTAGAATCAGGTCAAACATTCCTCACCAATTAAGCAATAAAATCAAAAGACGTATGGAAAAATTGAGCCATGCACAATATTTTGATAAATCTTCTAAAAGCTCTTCAAAACTATTTCTTCACAAAAAACAGTGAACGAATTCCATTAATTCAAATGGAAATTTCACATATATTGTACATCAAATGGGGATGAAGTTCCTTTTATAGTCAATTCTATAATTCAGTACTATCCATTAATTGTTTTGATGTACGTAGCACGTATGATTCAAATATGGGTTATGCTTAATGCACAGAGACTTAAGAGATGAAATGAAAATAACTGAAGCTTAACACTTATGTTCTCTAACACAAGAAGGTGAATTCAATGGAGAGAAAGAAATGCATGTGCTTTATACACAGTTAAGCAGAGCATGTGTGAAGTTTTATATAGTGAGTGAGTTAGGGCGATGATGAAAGGGGCAGCCTGGAGCTTTCTTGAGGGGAATTTTTTTTCAGCTACTGAATACTCACTGAAAGCCTTCTGAGATATTAACTGGTCTCCAAATATGTAGTAATGAGAAGATTTTTTTTTTTTCTTTCTCAACTCTTGCAGATTGATGATGGTTTGAGAATAATTTGCAATTTAAAACTTTGAACTGATCCCATCCATCACTGGGCAAGAGACATGAACGGAACGAGGGAAGGAGACAAATGGCTAACAAACATATGAGAAAATGCTCATCATCCCTAATCAGCAGAGAAATGCAAATCAAAACCATCCTGAGATATCCCCTAACCCCAGGGAGAATGGCCCTCATCAAAATCCCAAAGTTGCAGATGCCGGTACAAATGAGAGAGAGGAACACTTTTTATGTCTTGGTGGGACTACAGACTAATTCAGCCTCTTGGGAAAGAAGTACAGATAATCCTCAAAAATCTCAAGTTAGACATTCCATTTGATCCCACAATCCCATTATGAGGCACCTCCCCAGAAGAAAAAAAAAGTCATTTAATCATAAAGACTAGATTGTTTATTGCAGCTCAGTTTACCATTGCAAAGATGTGGAAACAACCTAAGTTTCTGTCAACCCAGGAACAGATTGACAAGCTGTAGTATATGTATACCATGGAATACTATGCCGCCATAAAAAGGTGGAGACTTTATATCTTTTGTATTAAACTGGATGTAAGTGGAACATATTATTGTTAGTAAAGCATCACAATAATGGAGAAGTAAATATCAATATACTCAATACTAATACAAAGCCAGTAGATGAGCTCATGCAAATCCACATAAGAGACAAACTCAATTCAATCCAAGTTGGTGGGAGGAGGTCTGAGGGAGGGAGAAGAGAAGAGGAAAGGAGGGGATCGGTGTGCTTTCACTTAGAGGGCACAAGGTAGTAGTATATGGCATAACTTTGGGGTGCAGGACACAGCTACAAGAGCGACTCTAACTCACATATGCAAATATTGTCACCTAGTTGTTTGTGCCCTCACATTAACCTGAAATTAAAAAGCAAATAAAAATTTAAAAAAAATAAACCTTTTAACTCATCTCCTTGCTTTTGCCCTTGCCCCCATATTGATAGGAGGGTGGCCCAGAGACACAAAACTAAAGACATGATGTCCCCCTGCTCAAAATACAAAGATTCCTTTTAACATATTCTAGGTAAAAGCCAACACTGACCTGCAAATCGCTAAAGTATTCAACCCAGTTTCTTCTTTTTTAATTGGCCAGGGCTGGGTTTGAACCTGCCACCTCCGGCACATGGGGCCGCACTCTACTCCTTTGAGCCACAGGTGCCACCCAACCCCATTTCTTCTTTGATCAAAGCACTTGTTTCCCTACCCCCACCTCATTCTGCTTCCTCAATCATAGTAGCTATGGACAAAACTGCCTCCTGATCTTTGTTCTTTCTTTGCCTACTGTCTGGCCAGTTTTTCTCACAGAGTATGATTCACCAACTGCTCCTTCAAGTCTTTAAATAAACGTGACATAAAAGGAGGCTTTCTGTAGCCATTTTGTTTCACTGTTTAAAATTACAGCTGCCCGGTCCTCACTGCCCTGCCTGTCTTTACTTTCTTCCATGAATTATTTTCTTGCACAGACGTCTCTTCACTAGACTACATATTATCCTGATATGTCTGTGAATGTGAAAACACACATGTATGCATGTGTCTGTCTTTATTTTCCAATTAGCACTTAAGATTTATAAAAACAAGATATTTGATTTGTTCTCTGAACAATTCAAGAACAGTGTCTGGCACACGCCAATTCTCCATGTAACTGTGTTGAATGAATATTTGATGAACAAATAAATGAGTGGTTCCAGAAAAAAAAATGGATTCCTGAAGTTTTACTTTAAACAAATTCCATTCCTATAATTTATATTTTTAGAGTTTTATCAAAAATACCATGTTTCCTTCTTAAGTTCTATTTTTTCCTTTTTCCTTTCTCTTGCATTATGATAAAATGGCTATGATAGTCATATACCGGGAAAGGAATTGGAAAATGGAGTGATGTGATATATTATCTGAATATTACAATGCATGGTTTTCTTTCTGTCTTTGTATAATAGGTGATGTTAAAATGCAAGAACAGAAACTTTTTCTTTCTTTTTATGATTGGAGTGTGATTTCTATTTTTTATAATTTTATTAAATGGGTGTGATTGGGAACTCAGGTGAAGGGTATGGACTGTGACATAAGAAGATAAAACAGTAAGTTCAGCTTGACTGACAATGTTCATTTCAGTGTAGCTTTGAAAAAGGCCGATAACAGCTGATTACAAAAATAGATGCCTTCCATGGTGGGAAAAATTTGTGAATTCTCTGTCATTTTGCTCAAAAGAAAATTTTATTTGTTGCATCTGTAGCCTTGAGACATCTAACTAATAGAATGATCTACTACATCATAAAGATGCACAGAAGAAGGATGGGTATTTGCCATTTTGTATTATGAGGCTCTGTGTGCAATCCTGGGGTGACAAGAAATAGGGAAACTCTATAGAATACCAAGTGGGAGATTTATATATTGTCACAAATTCCTTACAGTCTCCTACTCATCCTGTGTCATATGGAAGTAGGATTTTGTCTTCCTAATTGTTGGAGATATATTTCTAACGAAGAGTTTATGGCACAATTATTTACCAAAGATATGTTACTTACCCAACAAACAGAATAGGGGTAATCAGGGAAAACCCAAACAAACTTGGCCCTCTCAACTTCACTATCCATCCAATTCTCTCCTTTTCGTTACATCGTTTTCCTTTTCCCTGTGTTTTATTTTCATATTCTGTCATTTTGTTCCTATATTGTCTTGCCATTTATATGTTTACACACATACTGATGTAAATATTATTCAATATATTTCCTACTTATTCAACTTAGTTTGAATATGTCAAGAGCAAGAATTATATATTTGGATCTTAGTATTTTGGAATGCACTCAACATATAAGAGCATATTAAATATTTGTTAAACAAAATAATGATGTTAAGCAAAGCAAAATAAAGGTACACATATACCAAGCATAGAGGTAAGCATAGACCAATTAATTCCCAGAAAATTTTTTGTTCCATTTAGGCACAATATTAAAGTATGTCAATGAAAATAATAATTATCATGCCACATTTTTTCCCTGTTTCTTTGCTTTTGTTTTTCTTTTCTTTTTAACCAATTATCAATAAAGAGACATATTCACTTTAGTTGTACTCCAAGCTTTAGGATGTTAATACTATTATTATCTCCACTTTACATGACAGGGAACTTTGGCATAGGTTAAGCAATTTGACTTATTTAATAGTAGGAGAAGTCAGGGTTTAACCTGTCTGATTCTATGCTTTGTCTTTATAAACCTATGCTATATGATAGGGGAAAATCGTATTTAATTTGCATCCCTATTCAAACACACTTAGAAAAATCTAAAATTCAAAATTAGTTTCAGGTGGGGAGCTAAATACAGTCAAAAAACATTGTACCATAGTATTCTATGTGTGATGCTAATTTCCTCTCTTCTCTATTTTTTTTTTTTTTGAGACGGAGCCTCAAGCTATCCCCCTGGGTAGAGTGCCATGGCATCACAGCTCATAGCAACCTCCAACTCCTGGGCTCAAGTGAGTCTCCTGCCTCCGCCTCCCAAGTAGCTGGGACTACAGGCGCCCTCCACAACGCCCGGCCATTTTTTTTGGTTGCAGCCATCATTGTTGTTTGGCGGGCCCGGGCTGGGGATTCGAACCCGCCACCTTAGGTGTATGTGGCTGGCGCCTTAGCCGACTGAGCCACAGGCACCGAGCCATAAAAGGCCAGATTCTATAAGAGGAGATATTAGAAGGACAAAATAAAGTTCTATACTTAGGGGCAAATAAAAATTATTTTTCCAAATATAGGGTGGCCATAAAATCTGTGGGCAACTTTAAATTGCACACTATTTTAAATAATTGTACATGAACTTTATGGCTACCCTGTATATGATGGGGAGACATGGGTTTGCAGTCATATTTGAAATAAAAGACTTGAATAGTTTAGTTGGAAAGCTAAGTTTAAAGACTAAGTATGATGACTGTGTGGAATTTAATAATATTAAAGGAGAATTGGTCATCACACCTTACAAACAAATTATGTTAACAAAAGTTAATTTTTAAAAATTTTAGGTTATTGTGAGGGTGCAAACAACCAGGTCACCATATTTAAATTTGTAGTTGTGTCCCACACCCCAAAGATGGGCCATATATTCCTACATTGTGCTCTTTAAGTTCGAGCACACCAACCCCCCTCCTCTCTTCTCCCCCTTCCCTCATTTCCCTTCCTCCAACTTGAATAGAATTAAGTTTTTCACTTATGTGAGTGTGTGTTAGATCATCTACTGGCTTCATAATAAAAGTGAAGACTTGGATATTTACTTTTCCATTCTTGTGATACTTTATTAAAAAGAATGTGTTTCAACTCCATCCAAATTACTACCAAGAATGTAAAGTCACCATCTTTTCTTATGGCTGAATAGTATATATATCCATGGTATACACATAACACAGTTTGTTGATCCGTTCCTGAGTTGATGGGCATTTAGGTTGTTTCCACATCATGGTGATTGTAAATTGAGATGTGATAAACAATCTTGTGCAAATGTCTTTATGAGAAAATGATTTTTTTCCCTTCTGGGTGGATGCCTAGTAGTGGGATTGCAGGGTCAAACAGGAGGTCTAATTTGAGTTCTTTAAGGATTCTCCATACTTCTTTCCAAAGAGGCTGCATTAGTTTGCAGTCCCACCCACAGTGTGAAAGTGTTCCTCTCTCTCCACACCCATGCTGGCATCTGAGACCCTGGAACTTTATTCTCGCTGGGGTTAGGTGGTATCTCAGGGTGGTTTTGATTTGCATTTCTCTGATAATTAGAAATGATGAGCATTTTTTTCATATGTCAACCTTCTCTTCAACCTCAGAGAAGGTTCTATTCATGTCTTTTGCACAGTGACAGACAGATAGGATTGTTAGCTCTTTTTTGTTGTTGATTAATTTGAGTTCTCTGTAGATCCTAGTTATCAATCATTGTCAGATTTGTAACACGCAAATATCTTTTCCCATTCTGAAGGTTGTCTGTTTGCTTTAATTGTTGGGTCCTTAGCTGTGCAAAAGCTTTTAAGTTTAATTAAATCCCATTTGTTTATTTTTGTTGTTGTGATTGTCACTGAATTCTTCTTCATAAAATCTTTCCCCAGGTCAACCTCTTTAAGACTTCTTCTCATACTTTCTTCTAGGATTTTTATCATTTCATGTCTTAGACTTAAATCTTTTATCCATCTGTCAATTTTCGTAAGTGGTGAAAGATGTGAGTCTGATTTCAGTCTTTTACTTGTGGTTATCCAGTTCTCCCAGCAGCATTTATTGAATAGGGCTTCTTCCCCCCAGTATATGCTTTTGTTTAGTTTATCAAAGACCACATGGCTACAAATCCATAAATGTAATGGCTACAAGAGACTGGTTTCATCTTTGGTTTTCTATTCAGTTCCGTATGTCTATGCCACTCTTTTTGTGCTAATACCATGATGTTTTGATCATGTGGACTTGTCATATAACATAATGTCTGGTAGAGTGATGCCTCTGGTGTTTTTATTACTAAGAATTGGCTTGACTATACAGGGTTTTTTCTGGTTCCATACAAAATGAAGACAACTTTTTCCAGTATGTTGGTATTTTAATGGGAATTGCACTTAATCTGTAGATTGCATTGGGTAGTATAGACATTTTCACAATTTTGATTCTTCCCAAGCAAGAGCATGGTATATTCTTCCATTTATTAATGTCTTCTGCTATTTCTTTTCTTAGGGTTACATAATTATCTTTGTAGAGGTCCTTCATCTTTCTTTTTAGGTATCTTCCTAGGTATTTCATTTTCTGTGAAGCTACTATGAAGGGAATTATGTTTTTGATTAGCTTCTCGACTTGGCTGTTATTGATACATACAAAGGCTCCTGATTTGTGGACCTTGATTTTATACCCTGAGACTTTACTATATTTGTTGATCACTTCCAGGAGCCTTGTAGTTGGGTCTCTGGGATTTTTCTAAGTATAAGATGATGTCATAGGCAAAGAGGGAACGTTTGACCTCCTTTGCCCCCATTTGGATGCCAAAGATATCCTTCTCTTGCCTGATCGTATTGGCTAGAACTTTTAGCACTACGTTGAATAGTAGTGGTGATAGAGGACATCTTTGTATGGCTCCTGTTCTAAATGGCAAAGCTTTCAGTTTTATTCCATTCAGTGTGATATTAGCTGTGGGTTTGTTGTAGATGGTGTCATTCAGTTTAAGAAATGTGCCACCTATGCCTATATTCTTAAGTGTTCTTATTAGAAAAGGATGCTGAATTTTATCAAATGCTTTTTCTGCATCTATTGAGAGGATCATATGGTTTTTGTTTTTGCTTCTGTTGATATGTTGAATTACATTTATGGATTTGCATGTGTTTAATGAAACTTGTATCCCTGGGATGAAGCCTACTTGATTGTGATGTATGATTTTTTTTTTATGTGTAGCTTTAATCTATTGGCTAAGATTTTATTGAGTGTTTTTGCATCAATATTCATTAGTGAAAGGGGTCTGTAGTTCTCCTTTTTAGTTGGGTCTTTTCCTGGTTTTGGTATCAGGGTGATGTTTGTGTCATAGAATGTGTTAGGGAAAGTTTCTTCCTTCTCAATGTTTTAGAATAGATTCTGGAGTGTAGGTCCAAGCTCATCTTTGAAGGATTGATAGAATTCTGGTGTGAAGTCATCTGGTCCAATTTTTTTTTTTTTTTTTTTGAGACGGAGCCTCAAGCTATCCCCCAGGGTAGAGTGCCAAGGCATCACAGCTCATAGCAACCTCCAACTCCTGGGCTCAAGCGAGTCTCCTGCCTCCGCCTCACAAGTAGCTGGGACAACAGGCGCCCGCCACAACGCCTGGCTATTGTTTTGGTTGCAGTCATCATTGGTGTTTTGGAGAGCGCGGGCTGGGGATTCGAACCCGCCACCTTAGGTGTATGTGGCTGGCGCCTTAGCCGCTTGA
Organism: Galagoides demidoff; assembly: GCA_963574575.1. NCBI lineage: Eukaryota > Metazoa > Chordata > Mammalia > Primates > Galagidae > Galagoides > Galagoides demidoff. The sequence continues at coordinate 70,331 of CAUYQV010074905.1, forward strand.
GCCACAGGTGCCAAGCTGAAAAAAAGTTTTAAAAGAAAAAGAAGCCCCAGCATTAATGTTTGCTCTACCTTAATATAGTGTAAACGTGAGATTCGATGTTGCTGCCACCTACTGTAGAATCACTGTACTGCCGAAGAGACCAGTGAATTTCAGGGAAAAGCTGCTAGAAAAACATATGGGCCTAATACAACAGAACAGTAAAAGGAAAATCTCACTGGGCAGTGCTGTTCCGTCTGCATGTGATCACAACTCAGCCAATGTTCTACAGTGTTAGAGAAAACAGCAGATAGAAGACGACTGAAAAATGTGGGTCTAGAGAGAAGCCATAGCTGACACAATGTGATTTAAAATTCATTTAAAAGAAGATAAACTAGATCATAAACTCAGTTGGATGAAGTTGGAAAATATTCCGTTTTGGTTCTAACAATTCACAAAAATATGCATCGTTCATTATGGGCAGTTAAGCAAAAAATACAAGTAACAGAGGAAGGGAGTTAATGAATGGGCTTTTTCTGTGTCTGCTGCTGTGCGATCCAATAACTCTCAGTGATTAGGGATATATTATGCTTGTTAATACTGCAACTGAGGAGCTTATTTTAAAATTTTGATTAAGTTTAAATAGCCACATGTGGCTACAAGCTACTGTATTATAGAGGGCAGGTCCACAGAAGGCCATAAGGAGAAAACCAGATGGAATCGAATGGAATTTATTTCATTTGCAGATATGGAGTGAAAGTGACCAAGCAGTGGAACAGGACCGGGTCCTCTACTGGGAGGCTCTCTGGAGGTGTCTGCAGAATGAAATTGCATGGCGTTTTTTTTTTACAATGAAATTATTGAAGGATAGCCATCAATGACTTCTGGGGTCTCTAATTATTGGAGACCTTTAAAAAGTTGAATGATTGGGCCAGGTGCAGAGGGTAAGGGAGGAAGATTGCCTAAAGCCAGGTGTTTAAGACCAGCCTGGGCAACAGGAAAGACCCTTGTCTCTATAAACAATAAAAAAAAAATTAATCAGGCATGGTAGCACACACCTATATAGCCCTGGCTACTTGGGAGTCTATGGCAGGAGGATCCCTTGAGCCCAGCAATTTGAGGTTGAAGTGAACTATGATGGCACCACTGAACTCTAGGCCAAGAAACAGAGTGAGACTGTCTCCAGGAAAAAAAAAATTGACTCATTATTTTAGTTTTAAAATTTGCCTTTCTGAAAGCAGAAATGGAAGCATATTATCATTGATCAGATGGCACTCAGGAGTATGAAGGGGAAAAAAATTATTGAGTTCTTGGTAAGTACTTTTGGATGGAAACTCAAATTGACTGAGTGTGGTGGCTCATCCCTGTAATCCCAGTGACTTGGGAGGCTGAGGCAGGAGGACTTCTTGAGTTTGGAAGTTTGAGACCAGCCTGGGCAACATAGCAAGACACCATCTCTAAAAAATGTGAAAAATATTAGCTGGGTGTGGTGGAGGGCACTGGTAGTTCTAGCTGCTCAGGAGACTTGGGCAGGAGGATGACTAGAGCTCAGGAGAGTGAGAGACCTTGTTTCTAAAAAAGGGACAGAGGCTTAAAAACATTGTCATTGCAAACTTGGAGCTGAAAACAAAGTGATTTATAAAACTCTGGGTTTGATGTTCTGCAAAGCAAGCCATTTTTTAATAATTACAAGCTATGGTGGTGATAATAGGATATTACATTATAAATTTTAATTCTCAGAATGTGTGGTTTAAAAGAAATATCTTGTACTGAAATGTACTAAATGCATCATAGTTTTTTAATAAATGACCAAAATAAATGACTAATACTACCATTTTTTTAACACTGCAGTGATAAAATCAGAAATGTATATTTGGTCTCTGCCTCCAGTTTTGGGCACACAGCTCCTAAAGCTTGGAATGTCTGGAGTGGCACATTTGTCTTTTGTGTGCTGATGAAATGACTGACTGGGGGCCCCTACGTAGCTTCAGGGTAGGGGCTGCATTACAAAGGTGGGACTTTCAGCCCCACACCTCAACCTCCAGGGAGGGAAGACGGTCCAGTCAACTGCCAGTGCCCAGGATTAATCACTAACGCCTTCCTAACGTCTCCACGGGTACTCAGAGGGACAGGGCGTGGAGGAGCTTCTGGACAGCAGAACACACAGAGGCCCCTGGGGTGCTGCTCCAGAGAGGGGTGGACCCTCCTCAGCCCTTCCCACGTGCTCCGCCTGATGCTCTTCTTCCATCTGGCTGCCACCTGCATCCTTTGTGACAGCCTTTGTCATAGTGCATGGAGACAAGGAATGTGTTTGCTGGAGTTCTGGGAGCTGCGCTAGCACCTGCACAGGACCTGGGAGTGTCTGTTTATAGACAGCTGGTCAGAAGTACAGGTCACAACCTTGTGAATGGCACGTGAAGGGGGGGTGGTCCTGTGGGACTGAGCCCTCAACCTGGGGGATCTGGCTCCATGTCCAG
>CAUYQV010074907.1:0-23273 GCA_963574575.1 Galagoides demidoff
CTTTTCTAGAACTAGAATATAAATGTTTTGATATAATGACTAAGCAAATGACATGAAATTTATGTTAACCAGCTTGATGAAAGTATTTCAAATTGTATATGAAAACAGCACAATGTACCCCATGTTTGCATTAATGTATACAGCAATCAATTAATAAAAAAAAAGAGTAAATGGTACTAAAACTCCAATGTCTGGTTTAATAAAATGAGTAATGTTTGTAAAAATTATATTTACAGAAGATTACTTAAATGTCAAATGAGGAATTATGAGCTTGTTTTCTCTACTACATTCTAACTATCAAATCAGTAATTTTCAGCAAATATATTTTCATGCTTCTGAACATGGTGATATTCACATGTGAGATTCTGTGCCATTCCCAGCCCTATTGCCTTTAATTATTTATCAACATATTGTTGAAAGATTAACTTTTCTTCACGTATAATTTCTGTGGTAAGAATTAGATCATTAGAGAATTTTGGCTTTTCGTTATTATTACTGCTGACAAATTCATCTGGACACACCCATATGTCGAGATGCTAAGAATGAGAACTGCTTTGGATGGAGCTCCATAACAGCCAATAGTCCTATCTGATATTCTCCCCTAGGACTGGGAGTTCTGAAATCTATCAATGGCATTATGGAATTTTCAATGACACAGAAATAAGCTGCTATTAGTATTTGAGAGGGGCTTTGTTTTGTTTTGTTTTTGTGAGAAGAATAGGGTGGTAAAATTGTTTTTGCTCTGTGCAATTTTCTATCTCATCTGCTATGGGTCTTGTTGACATCTATAATCATACCTGTAATCACTGTATAATCTAATTTTGTGGTTAGATCATGTTTCTGGAAATGGACTTTCTGCTTGCAATCCTGGACCCTCAAACTTTCGAGCTATTCAGCTTTAGGTAAGTGTGATGGTTAATTTGTGGCCTAGGTCATGGAGTGACCAGATCTCTGATTAAACATTATGGCTGGGTGTGTCTAGGAAGGTGTAATATGAATCAAGCACCACATAAGTGACCTGAAACTTCCAAGTGTGCCCTAACGGAGATCCTTGTCTCCTGTATCAGTAGGGCTGATTTTGCTTAAAGTCAATGGAGAATCTCATCTTGCTCCTGGTTGAACTACAATGCAAGTTGGACTCCTAGATTCACAAAACATCTGTTTTACTGTTAAAGTAAAAGCATTGGTTGGGAAAGAAGGGGATCTTGTTGGGATGGGGATGGGTGGGAAGATCCCAGTGAAGTCTGGGACATGAAGCCACTAAATTCTGATGTGTTTTGTTTTCCAATGGAAATGGCCTTGCCTTTCCCAGTGGTATTGGCTTCTCCACTTCCACCTGCCCTCTTAGAGGATTAACCACGCACTGCTGAGGAAATGGTAGTACCTCCTGAGGCAGTTGCCATGCCAGACAATGCTGATACTCCTGAGGCCCCGCCCTCACCCCTCTTTATTTCTAGACCTATAACTAGACTTGCGTCCATCAGACCCTTAAAGGTGAGGTTCAGAGTGCGACCCATGAGGAAGTGTGCTACCCTGCAAAAGAACTATTTGAGTTTTCTAATTTATACTGCCAGGAATCTGAGTAATGTGTACAAATGTATACTAAAGGTGTGGGATAATGGTGGAAAGAAGATAAAGTTGTGTAATAATTTTTTTTTGTTATGGGCTCACTAAGTGGAGATTCTGCATTTAGTGTGGCAACTTGGGGAGTCAGAAAGGGCTCTAACAGTTTGTTGGGTTGGCGGAAACTAAAGATGGGCCAGAGGGAGTGGGCTGGAAATGCTGGGCATGGCTTGGTTAAAGTAGAAGAAGGGATTTAAAGGCTTAGGAAGGGTGGAATGTTATAGTGGATTTGTTGTTTAAGACCTACTCACCCACACTGGCAATGTTCAAAGACATGTTTTTTATCAACATTGTGAAACATAAATTTAGAAGGGGAGCCCCAATGTGCTTGAGGATCTCTGTTATTTTCTGTAGGCCAGATCTTTTTTTTTTTTTTTTGAGACAGAGCCTCAAGCTGTCCCCCTGGGTAGAGTGCTGTGGCATTATAGCTCACAGCAGCCTCCAACTCCTGGGCTCAAGTGAGTCTCCTGCCTCAGCCTCCCAAGTAGCTGGGACCACAGGTGTCCACCACAATGCCTGGCTATTGTTTGGTTGCAGCCGTCATTGTTTGGCGGGCCTGGGCTGGATTTGAACCCGCCACCTTAGGTGTATGTGGCTGGCACCTTAGCCATTTGAGCCACAGGCGCTGAGCCTGTAGGCCAGATCTTTCAGTAAGCATTGCTGAATTGGGAAACCTACGTGCAATGGGAGTCATTGGACCTCAGGTGGCAGGGGTCAAGGGCTTGGTAGACATAGTTACCGTAATAGACAGCAACACCAAAGCAGCAATCAGAATGGTCTGCCTCCTGCACACTTATGGCATAGACTAGCTGATTGTGGTGTTCCTAAAAGTTAAATAGATAGGAAGCCTTCTAAATTCTTACTTGATTTTTGTAAGCAAAAAATGTCTAGATACAGCGAACAATAGTCTAACCCGTATCATAAAAACAGAGAGGCACAGTTCCTCAATCAGTTCCAATACCTGAGTCAGTTCACAGATCCAGAGCTCCTTGAATGAAGAGAAGGCTGGGTCCTCGTGAGAAAAGACCTTTGTGTCCTATGCTGCCCAAAATGTATATTGTTACTCTTTCTCCAAAGAGACCTGTGGGTTTCTTACCAGGGTAACTGTGCATTGGTTTAAAGGGAATAATCAGACCTTTTGGGAATTATTGGACACTGGCTCTGAACTGACACTGATTTCAGGAGAACCAAAATGTCATTATGGTCCACTGGTCAGAGTAGAGGCTTATAGAAGTCAGGTGGTCAATTGGGTTTTAACTCAGACCTGCATCATGGGGGGCCTTGTGGGTTCAGCCATTCTGTGGTTATTTCCTCTGTCCTGGAATGTATAATTGGAATAGATCCACCTGGCATCCTCACACTGGTTTCCTGATCTGTGCAATAAGGGTATTATTGTGGAAATGATGAAGTAGAAGTCACCAGAACTGCCTCTACCTAGAAAAATAGTAAATGAAATGCAAATATCATACTCCTGGAGGGATTTCAAAGATCAGTGCAACTATCAAGGACTTGGATGATACAGGGGTGGCGAACTCCACCACATTCCTGTTCCATTTGCCAAATGGATCTTAGAGAATGATAGTAGATTACCCTAAGCTTAACCAAGTGGTAAGACCAATTGCAACTGTTGTACCAGATGTGGTTTCATTGCCTGAGCCAATGAGCACATCTCCTGGTAGCTGGTATGCAGCTATTGATTTGGCAGGTGATTCTTTCTCTCAATAACTGTTAAGAGAGACCAGGAGAAACAGTTTGCTTTTAGGTGGCAAGACCAGCAATACAAGTTCATTGTCTTTCATTGGGGGTACAGCAACTCTTCAGCCCTATAGATTATAATTTAGTTCACAGAGATGTGTGGATCACCTTTTCTTTCCACAAGATATGTATGTCACATTGGTCCATCACATTGATGGCATTATGCTAATTGGATCTAATGAGCAGGAAGTAGCAACTGCTCTTGAGTGATACATAAGATTTGCATGTCAGGAGAAGGGAAATACATCTGACAAAAATTCAGGGGTTTTCTCCCTCAGTGAAATGGATAGGGGTCCAGTGGTGTGGGGCATGTCTGGATATCCTTTCTAAGATAAAGGATAAGTTGTTGCATCTGGCCTGTCCTACTAACTAAGAAAGAGGTACAGTGCCTGGTGGGCCTGTCTAGATTTGGAGGCAGCATAATTCTCGCTTAGGTGTGTCACTCTTTTACTGGGTGACCTGAGAAGCTGCTTGTTTTGAGTGGGCCTCAGAATAAGAGAGGGCTCTGCAACAGATGTAGCTTCTGTTACAGCTGCAGTGTCACTTGGTACATAGGATCCAGGAGATTCAGTGGTGCTTAAAGTGTCAGTGGCAGAAAACATGCTGTTTGGTGCCTTTGACAGGGCCCTATGGTTAATTGCAACACTGGTCCTTAGGACTTTGGAGTAGAGTTCTGCCAACCTATACAGATAATTATCTCCCTTTTGAGAAATAGCTCTTGGCTTGCCACTAGGCCTCAGTAGAGACTGAACACTTGACCATGGACCTTTATGTTATCATGTGCCCAAGCTGTTCATCACAGATTAGATGTTATCTCACCCACCAAGCCACAAAACAGTATACCAACTGGTATATGCATGATTAGGCCTGAACAGGCCTTGATGACACAACAAATTACATGAAGAAGTGGGCCCAGTGCCCACAGTTCCCACTGCGTTCTCAAGTCCAGCCTGCACTCATGGTCTTATGGATCCTACAATTGGTTGACAGAGAAAGAGAAGGCTAAGGCCTGGTTTTCAGGTGGTTCTGTGCAGTATGCTGGCACCACCTGAAAGTGGACAGCTGTAGCACTGCAGCCCCTCTCTGGGTCATCCCTGAAGGACAATGGTGAAGGAAAGTCCTCCCAGTGGGCACAACTTCAAGCTGTGCACCTGCTCATTCACTTTGCTTGGAAGGAGAAATGACCAGATGTGCAATTATACACTAATTCATGGACTGTGGCTGATGGATGATCAGGGACTTGGAAAGAACATGACTGGAAAATTAATGACAAGGAAATTGGAGAGGAAGTATGTGGATAGATCTCTTTAAAAAGGCAAAAATCATGAAGATATTTGTATTCTAGTGAATGCTCATCAAAGGACGACCTCAGCAGAGGAGGATTTTAATAGTCAAGTGGATAGAAGACCCATTCTGTGGATATTTGTCAGTCTCCTTTCCCTTCCACTCCTGTTGTCACCTAATGGGTTTACCAATAAAGTGGCCATGGTGATAAGGATGGAGGGTTTGCCTGGGCTCAGCAACTTGGACTTTCATTTAACAAGTGGCTATGGCCACTGTTGAGTGCCTGATATGCCAGAGGCAGAGATGGATGCCGAGTCCTGAGATGGCACCACTCCCCAGGCCAGGCAGCGTACCTGGGGGCAGGTTGATTACACTGGATCACTTCCATTATAAAAGAGCAAGTGTTTTTACTGGAATAGGCACTCTGAATACAGATTTTCCTTTTTTGTGCAATGTTTCTGCTGAAACTACCCTCCATGGACTTACAGAATGTCTTCTTCACCATGAAGGTGTTCCACATGCAGCCATTACTGACGATCCAGAAACTCAGTTCACAGCCAAAGAATCATGGCAATGGCCCAAGTTTGTGGAATTCACTGGTCATACCATGTTTCCCACTACCCTGAGCTTCCATTAAAATGGTGAAATGGCTGTTGAACACTTAGTTACAGCGCCAGCTAGGTGGGAATATCTTGCTGGGCTGGAGCAAGGTTCTTCAGAAGGCTATGTGGGATTCACAGATCCAAGAATCAAGAGGTGAAAATGGAACCACTTACTATTGGGCCTAGAGACTCACTAGCCAATCCGTGTTTCCTATTCCCACATCCTTATACTCTACTGGCCTAGAGATCTCGGTTAAATAGAACATGATACTACTTTTCCCCAGTGCCTCCTTTGTCCTTGATTTCCAAAACCAACTATGCACCAAAAACAAACTTCTCCTTTCCCTCTCTCTCTTTTTTTGCCTCAGTTCTCCTGCCACCACAGATCTTTATTCTTTGCCATATCATAACTAGATTTTAATTACTTTTTAATCCTTAGTCTTCCTATCTCTTTCCTCCCTTCCTTCTGTGTATCACTGGCATATTCAACCTTCCCATAAGACTGCTTTGATTATGTCACTTCCCTTCTCAAAACGTTCCAGGATTCCCCACTGCCTGCAGAATAAATTCCAAATTACAGAAGAGGAAAAACCATTTGTGTACAAGCTTTCATCAGCAACCCTCAAGGTTTGGGATTCTATTTTTGAGTCAGTGTCTTTGACAAGGTCCTTGAAAACCTGGAATTTTTACAATGAAAAAACAGCATAGGTTTCCATCGAAGTCAGGGGTATGTGAGCAGTGGCTTCGTGTGTCCTTAGGAACTTTAAATGCAGACGTTGATTTCTCAAGTCTTTAAGAGAATCTTCTCTCCCCTCCAATGTCGTTGTCTTATCATTATCAATTATTTTTTCTTCTTGCTGTCATCATATCCTGTTCCTTAAAGGTCTCAGGTAATTTATTAAAGGAATCACTAGCTGCCTTCTCATCAATACTTCTCATTTCACCCTTTGCCCTTATGTTTATGCAAATTAAATTTTACTTTAAAATGATTAAACAGCTCCTACTTGTCTAAATGTCTTACTCCGAGATTTTTTTTTTTTTGCTCTGGTTGCAGTTTAGACCTTCTCAAACGCTAAACACTGCCTGAAGAATCTTAAAGCTAGGATTAGAGTCTGACCCTCAATCTAAACAACCAGGTATTTCCTGATGTCATTGGGAGGACTTCTTGTTCATGGTGGATTACAGTGAAGTCGCTCTACTCTTTCCTTCTAGAATTCTGGACAGTGTTTTTACTGTGCTCAGAAGATTACGTGAAGTCATCTAAATTTAATTTTTGTTGCTGGTACCAACTCTGAATTCTATATATTCTAGATTTGCTATTAAAATATTTATACATTTTCTATTTTTAAAAGGTTTTGTCTGTGCTTCATTTTCCTTGAGAGATTGGAAATACTGGAAAAGAAAGATCTTGTTGTTCCATATCCTTCCCCCTTCCGTCTCACAGTTCCCTCGGGCTTGGCTCCAGTGGTTACTCACTACCCTAACCCCACCCAGATCCTTCTTTCTCAGCTATCAATATGTTTCTGAAACTCTAATCAAAAATTTAAAATCCTCCCTTGACATTGGGCTTTCTTTCACAGCCATACCTTCCCTTCACAGTGTTTCTTTCTTTTATAGCAATCTTCTCCTCAACACAGAGCTTGGTAGATAGTGGATACTAAGTAAATAGTTGCCAAACAACTGAATAAATGAAGCATTTATTCATAATGTGATCCCTCTTTGAATGTGCTCCATTGTTATTTGTTGAATCATTACTGAAAATGGACCATGAAAGCTAAGATTTCACTGAAGTAGTTTCTCTGATCTGTTGCAATATTTCCTATTGTAATAGCAAGCATTAAAAAGATCCATTGCATGAAAGGGGACATACCTTGTTTTCTATTTCCAAGGTTTGTCCTAGGTGTTCACCCTAAATAATTAGCCATTTGAAGATGTGTTGGGGAGACTTGACTTTCTCCTGCACATTTAGGGTTTGTGGCTGATCAGGAATTGTGTCAGTCTGCTTGTTACAGCTAATATTTTATTGCCACACTTTTAAACGTGTGGTCTTCTCCTATCTCTCAGATCATATTAAACATTACATGCTTGTTACCTTCTTAACCCTTTTTACCCCCAACTGGAGCCACAGTGTATCTGCAACATCTTTATTTGTACTCAGTCTCAGAATGAGTACCTGGTCACCATCCTCCTCCCTTTCACCTGCAGGCCTGATTTCTCCTTGCTTTGCCATTTCCTTGAAGCTTTGTTTACTCCCCCATGATATTCCTCATCCATGGTAAAGGGGGCATATCTACTCTCTGGATTTCTCCCCCTAAACTCCCTGAAAAACCCCTGGTCAGTGAGCCCAAGAGGTATGTAAATCTTCTTCCAGGAGCTGATGATGACCTGAGCATTTCTTGAGGACCTTATAGATAGGAAATTGTGAGTTGAAGTTATATTTCTGTGCTATATTTCTTGCCCTCTCTCATATCTATACTAGTTCTCCCCACCCTGCCTCTCTTTTGTGGAGTACAAGGAAGAAACAAAAAGAAACAGGCACCTCCTTTGTAGTGCTGTTACCGACTAAGGTATTCACAATCTATAGGAGAGGTGTCTTATGGTGACCCCTAAGTGGGGTAGGGGGTTGTATTTACATTAGCACCACACATTCCCTACAGAAGGGGTCAATATGTCTTCTATATGAGGGTGACTATTCTGTCAATTATATGTAGATGCTCTTGTTTACACAATTTTAATATTTTAAAAGCATTGATGCATTTATAGTAGTTTTGCAAAATTATTTTATATTTCTTAAATTACTAGTTCAGTATTTTTTGAGATGGGGATTTTGCTATGCTGCCCAGACTGACCTTGAACTCCTGGGCTCAAGAAAATCTGTCATCACAGCCTCCTGAGTAGCTGAGACTACCAGCATATGCCACCATGCCTAGTTAAATTAGCAGATATTAAAAGGATTTTAATGACACCTGATAACTCATTTTTCATTAAGTTGGAAAATGGGTCTTACTACTTGAAAAGATCAGAAATGAAGGCCTGAGGATATTCTTATAATTCACAAGTAAAGAGACTTCTTTACTGAAGAGTAAAATATAGGGGTTCTTAGCTTGGTTGTTATTTTATGTTGCAAAACTTAAAATATATGAATACATACTAGTAATTGTTTGTTCACAATGCTGACCTCTAACTGGTATTGTCTTAGTTGTATGAATAATTAAATAAACTAATTTTTTGCCTGTATTTCTTGCCCTAGATTTCATACAGCATTTTAAATGGTTTTCAATGCTACTATTACTGTTCTTAGGGTTAAAAAATAAAAACATTTAAAAATACAACCAATTTATTAAAACTAAAAAACCCCCAAGTAAACAATAGCATGTTGGTACAAAAAGAAAGCACAATTTTATCATTTATAAAGTAAATGAAACCATCTAACACTGTTGGGTATGCTAACAAAACTTCAGTATTTTTGTATGAATATATGAGGAAATATATATTTCGTTTCTTGACTGGGGCCGGGTTTGAACGCGCCACCTCTGGTATATGGGGCTGGTGCTCTACTTCTTTGAACCACAGGCACCGCCCATGAGGAAGTATGTTTTTGTATTAATAGTAATAATTATAATAACAGCTACCACATAACAAATATTTAGGATAATTGTCCTTAGTATATTGAAGAGGTTTTCTACAAAATCTATGTTCTTAACCCCTACTCTATATTACCTCTCTACAAAGAGAGACAAAGAATTAAGAGCACTTCTAGATCAAGTTTATCAGGCATATAATGAAGAAACATAGTTTAAAAATATCAGACACATTGGAAGCTTCTGTAGATTAATCCAAAGCTTAATTGTATTTAATAGGTTATTTATTATCTTCTCAATGAATAATTTATGAGAATTTTGCATCTTTTTTAACTTAAATGTCTCCAATCATAGAATAATATAAGCTTTAGTAGATAATCAACTGATAATGATTAAAATATGATGGAACTATCTAACTCTGCTGGAAACAAAAAAAAACATAATAGAGGACAATTAGTGATCTAGTACATGGTGGGGAATGGGGTAAGGGGAAAGTAGAGAGAGAGAAGGAGGAAAGGGGGTGGAAGGCTCACGGTATGTGATGGACCTTTTTTGGGTGGGACACAACTGTAAGAGGGACTTTACCTAACAAATGGAATCAATGTAACCTGGTTCTTTGTACCCTCTCCCCAACAATAAAATAATAATGCATTTTTGCATGTATGTGTCTGTCAAATTGCAATTTTTAAACTTATGCTAGACATCATAAAAAGTGTTTCTTTATAAAATGATAGTATATAAAAGTATAGAAATGCAATTAAAGCACTTGTAATACAGTTTGTTGTGTGCTTCATTTAAATGGTAGAATGGATAATGACTGAGAAGTGATGTCAGCAAGATGGTGAAATTGAAGGCTCATATCCCTTTACAACAATAAAAGTCCTTTAACCCACCTACAGACAAAAGTGGGAGCCTTAGGATTCAAGTAGGATTATAAAACCTTTGTGGGCTTACTGGTCTCTGCCTCTTAGCAGATCCTGGAGGGGCCTCAGCTCCAACTTGTCTACTGTAGCTCGGGAACTATCTTATCTGTTTGGGGGTCTGTTGGGAGACACACTCATCTGAGCCACCAAGAAAGACTTGCCAACCTCTGTGCCATAGCAAATCCTAAAAGATTACAGTCTCAGTTCCAACTCCTCTTACTGCAGTCAGGAACTTATCCTACAGGCACAGAAATCTTCTAAGGAACTCACCCGTCTGAGTTACTGGAAGAAGCTTGCCAACTTTTACTCCATAGCTAACCCTGAAGGGGCCCTACCTTGGCTCCAGCCCCTCTCTACTATAAACTGGCAGTAATCCCATGCATGTAGAGAACTGTTGTGAGATAGCCAGTTTGAGACACCAGGACAGACTTTCCAGCCACTGTCCCACAGGAGAACCTGAACAAATCTCAATGTGTAGTCAATAGATTTGCCACACTGGGAGTTTAATCAGCATTCTCCTTAATGACCTTAAAGCTCATTCTCAGACTTTACCAGGGAAGAGGAAGACAGCAAGCAAGCAAGAAAGAAATCATCTATCAAAACAAACAGACAAACAAAAGCATGAAACAGTGAACAGAATGGGTAATAGCAATTTCTTACCCATCAATAATTACTTTGCATATGAATAATTAAGTTCTTTAATAAAAAGACAGAGTGAAGAAATGGACCAAAAAAAAAAATACCCAACTACATACTGACTACAAAAGACTCATTTGACTCACTTCACTTTTAAGGACACACAGCTTAAAAGTAAGGAGATGAAAAATGATTTTCCATGAAAATGGAAACAAAAAAAAATTAGGGGTAGTGATAATTATATCAGACAAAATAGACTTTAAATAAAAACTGTAAAAGGAGATAACAAAGGACATTGCTTAATGATAAAAAGGTTAATTCATCAAGAGAATGTAGTAATTATATGTATGTATGTTTCCAACAGTAGAACATCATGTCAAACATAAAGGATCTGCAGAAAGAGATAGATTGCAGTACAATAATAATGGTGGACTTCAATGTACCACTTTCAATAGTGGACAGATCATCCAGACAAAATTAATAAACACTGGACTTAAAAACACATTAGACCAAATGGACCTAATAGGCATATATAGACATTCCATCTAACAGAAACATAATGCACTTTTTTCTTAAGTACACACAAAACATTCTCCAGGATAAACCACATGTTAGGCCATAAAACAAGCCATCTTAAAACAAATTTAAGAAGGTTGAAATAATATCAAGTGCCTTTTCTGACTGTAATGATATGAAACTAGAATTCTGTAACAGAATATTGGAAAATTCTCAAATACATGGGAATTAAACAACACGGTCCTCAATAACCAATGGGTCAATGGAAAAATTAAAAAGAAAAAAAATCTTGACATAAAAAAAGTGGAAACAGACCATACCAAAACTTGGGAGATGCAGCAAAAACAGTTCTAAGAGGAAAATTTATGGCAATAAATGTCAACATCTTTAAACAAGAAGAAAAATTGCAAATAACTTATGTCTCAAGGAAGTAGAAGAAGCAAAATAAAACAAACAACCCCGCCCCCAAAAAACTAAGTTCAGTGTTAGCAAAAGATTTCCAATAAAGATTAGAGCAGAAATAAATAAAATAGAGATTAGAAGAATAATATAAAGATCAAAAAAACAGTTTTTTTTTTGAAAAAATAAGCAACATAATAGGACTTGTAGCTAGACTAAAAGACTCAAATAAAAATCAGAAATTAAAGAGGATATATTGCAGCTGACACTACAGAAATACAAAGAATCATAAGAGACTATTATGAATCATCATATGCCAAAAAATTGAATCACATAGAAGAAATGGTTGAGTTTCTAGGCATGTTCAACCTCTGAATCATGAAGAAATAGAAAATCTGAACCAACCAATAATGAGAGAATTTGTTGAAGCAGTAACAAAATGTTTTCCATCAAGGAAAAGCTCAGGACCTGATATCTTCACTGCAGAATTCCACCAGATATTTAAAGAAGAAATAATACCAATTCTTCACAAACCTTCCTAAGAAAATGAAGAAGAGGGGAAGGAATATTTCCAAACTCTCCCTCTCTCTTTTTTTTTTTTTTGCTTACCATAAATATTTTTTATAACAGTAAGAATAAGTGTTAGCATTTTTTTCTTTTCTTTTCTTTCTTCTTCTTTTTTTATTAAATCATAACTATGTACATTAATGCACTCATGGGGTACAATGTGCTGGTTTTATATACAATTTGAAATGATTTCATCAAACTGGTTAACATAGCCTTCACAACATTTTCTTAGTTATTGTGTTAAGATATTCATATTCTATACCTAATAAATTTCACAGGTGTCCTTGTAAGATGCACTATAGGTGTGGTCCAAACTCTTTTTTATGAGGCCAGCATTCCTCTGATACCAAAGCCAGACAAAGGCTTTGGAACTGGACATTCATATGCAAATGAATTAAACTGGATTGTTATCCCACACAATGTATGAACATCAAGTCAAAATAGATTAAAGACTTAACCATAATACTAAAAACTGTAAACTATTAGAAGAAAGCAAGGGGACCAAATACAACATTGGTCTAGCCCAGGAGTGTCCATCCTTTTTTCTTCTCTGCTGCAAACTGGAAGAATAAGAATTCCAGTAATCTCATTTCTGCCCGTAAGATTTGAAATCAGAATGTTGAAGAGATGTGTGCAGACCTATGTTCATTAAAGGACTAATAAAAATAACCAAGTTGTGAGATTAACCTACGTCCATAAAAGGATGGAAGGATAAAGAAAATGTGGTATGTGGGGACGATAAAACACATGTACTATGCAGCCTAAAAAAGGAAGACCACTAATTGGGGTGACAGAGTGAGATTTTGTCAAAAGATGAGAGAAAGGGAGAAGAAGAAGGAAAGAGCGAGAAAGGGAGGGGAGGAGAGGGGAGTGGGAGAGAGAGAGAGAAGAAAAAAAAGAAAGAGAGAGAGGAAGGAAGGAAGGAATCCTGTCATTTGTAATCACACAAATGGAATTGGAAAACAGCACGCTGAATGAGATAAACAGAAGACAAATACGGCATTTCCACTTACATATGAAATCTAAAACAACTGAACTCACAGGAGCAGAAAGTAGAATGGTGGTTACCAGGGGCCAGAATGGAGGAAATGGAAAAATGATAACCAAAAGGTACAAAGCCTCAGTTAAATATGGAGAATAAGTTTGATTTGTTTTGAGATCAATAGCACAGTATGCTGAATATAACTAATAACTGATTATTGTAAATTTCTATAGTGGTGAGAGCAAATTTCTAATGTTTTTACCAGTAAAAATGTTAAGTGTTTTTTTTTCTTTTTTTTTTGAGACAGAGCCTCAAGCTATCCGCCTGGGTAGAGTGCCATGGCATCACAGCTCATAGCAACCTCCAACTCCTGGGCTCAAGCGAGTCTCCTGCCTCCGCCTCCCAAGTAGCTGGGACCACAGGCGCCAGCCACAACGCCCGGCCATTTTTTGGTTGCAGCCATCATTGTTGGTTGGCGGGCCCGGGCTGGGGATTCGAACCCGCCACCTTAGGTGTACGTGGCTGGCGCCTTAGCCGATTGAGCCACAGGCGCAGAGCCAGGTCTCAATTTCAGGAGGTGGTTAGTGTAGGGAGGTGGTCAACTATGGAGATTCTACTCATATCATCTTTATGTGTAATTCTTTCTTTGCAAACATTTTGTAAAATTATTAAAATAATTTATTTTTAAAGGAGAATAAAAAAAGACCTCATGGACATCTAATCTACCCTTTCCATTTTATAGATGAGGAGCTAGGCCTGAATTGCAGAAGTAACTTGCTCCAAACTTCATACAGTTTCCAGCAAAATCCCACCTTCCTAACACTTTGCCTCAGGCTACATGTGTATTTGGATTGCATAAATTCTATTTTGTAAATGGGGAAAAGACACAGGAGAGGGCAACTAACCCAAGTATTCTCCTTAATTCAACTAGACTCTCAGGCTGTTCATATTCAAGGAAGAAGTTGAGCAATCTGCCTCCAGGGCTCAGAGATTACCTTGAAATGTAATTACACAGCTCAAAGCCTCTGGTGATGGGCGGTACCTTTGGCTCAGTGGGTAGGGCGCTGGTCCCATATACTGAGGGTGGCAGGTTCAAACCTGGCCTCAGCCAAACTGCAACAAAAAAATAGCCGGGCATTGTGGCAGACACCTATAGTCCCAGCTATTCAGGAGGCTGAGGCAAGAGAATTGCCTAAGCCCAAGACCTGGAGGTTGCTGTGAGCTGTGATGCCACAGCACTCTTCCGAGGGCAAGAAAGTGAGACTCTATCTCTAAAAAAAGGTGAGGAGGGTCTTGAGGAGCTGCTATGACTCATGGTCTGTACTTAATACAGAAGAAGGAAGAGTGGCTGATAGTCATTCGAAAAGATAATATAGTCCCTGTCTGTAGTCCCAGCTACTGGAGAGGTTGAGGTGAAAGGATCACTTGAGCCCAGGACTTCAAGATCAGCCTAGGAAATGGGGAACATAGAGAGACCTTCTTGTCTTTTTTTTTTTTTTCAGAGACAGAATCTTACTTTATCGCCCTCGGTAGAGTGCTGTTACATCACAGCTCACAACAACCTCCAACTCCTGGGCTTAGGCGATTCTCTTGCCTCAGCCTCCTGAGTAGCTGGGACTACAGGCGCCCACCACAATGCCTGGCTATTTTTTTGTTGAAGTTTGCCTGGGGCTGGGTTTGAACTCACCACCCTTGGTATATGGGGCCGGCGCCCTACTCACGGAGTCATAGGTGTCGCCCAAGAGACCTTCTTGTCTTAAAAAAAGAACATGAAATATATGAAGGGAAAGATTAAACTTGAGATGAAAGTGACTCCCTTGGGCCTGTTTTAGTAATATCTACTTCACTCTTTTTGCTGCATGGTATGTGTCCCATTTGACTGCAAGCCTGTGAAACCAAGACTGCCTGTCTTCTTTATTATGAGATCCATAAGCATATGTCTGGCATGTAGCAGGTACTCAGGAGATATTTGCTGAATAAAAGAGAGATAAAGGAATCAAAAGCATTGTTTTTTTGCCCTCAGAATGTGTTCAACATTTGCTGTTGAACAGTCTATGTCTTTATTTTCCTGTTAACAACTTTGCTATCTGAAATCAGAAGCAAATTGAAATGAATCACGATATCCTAACCTGAGAGATTTAGTTGAAATTGCATATAAAACTGAAGTGATCCATAAATTAGCATCTTGTTTTGCTTGCTTTAATCCCAAAGGGCCTGCAGGAAGACCCTAAAAACCACTAGCCTATTTTCTCCATCTATACACTTGACTATACGCCCCTCACCCAGTAATCTTTGTGGGAGTTTCCAGAGGTACTATTGGACCACTAACAACTCCAAAACCAGAGCCAGTACTGATAAATCCCTATATGTTGCATAAAAATAGCTTGGACAGGCTCGGCACCTGTGGCTCAAGTGGCTAAGGCTCCAGCCACATACACCCAAGGTGGCGGGTTCAAATCCAGCCTGGGCCCACCAAACAACAATGACAGCTGCAACCAAAAAATAGCTGGGCGTTGTGGTGGGCGCCTGTGGTCCCAGCTACTTGGGAGGCTGAGGCAGGAAACTCGCTTGAGCCCAGGAGTTGGAGGTTGCTGTGAGCTGTGATGCTATAGAACTCTACCTAGGGGACAGCTTAAGGCTCCTGTCTCAAAAAAAAAAAAAAAATAGCTTGGACAGGCAGCACCTGTGGCTCAGTGGGTAGGGCTCCAGTCCCATATACCGAGGGTAGCAGGTTTGAACCTGGCTCTGGCCAGACTGCAACAAAAAGATAACCAGGCGTTGTAGTGGCACCTGTAGTCCCAGCTACTTGGGAGGCTGAGGCAAGAGAATCACCTAAGCCCGGGAGTTGGAGGTTTTTGTGAGCTGTGATGCTATAGCACTCTACCGAGGGCAATAAAGTGAAACTGTGTCTCTAAAATAAATAATAAAAAAAAATAGTTTTGACCAAGTTTCCCTGCTTGTAGACCACATATCTATCTATCCAGAGATTTTAAAACTGTTGCCTATCTCCTCCAGGTGAGTGCAGATTAGAGATAAGAAGCAATTAGGTCCCAGTTGCTTCCAGTCTCTTCCCGTTTGATCTGCCTCTTGTTTGAGTTCTGACTTAGGAGTTGCTCCTTCCCAGAGTTTTGAAGCCAAACCTAGTTCATTATAATTACCTAACAGTAGTTAGAAGACAACTACAGAGGAGCTAGATGGTATAGACAGAGGATGCAGACATTAGCAAAAGACCTTTAGGGGACTTTAGTGCACCGTCAGAGGCAAATCTCATCTATGGGAAAGGACAGCGTAGTGGGGGTGGGGGGGAGTATGTATAGCCCTTCTTTAAGTGAACTAGGACATGTCCTGACTTTCACAAACACCACCCTTCCCAGAAGCTCCCACTCACCTCTGCAGTGGGCTGTTTCCAACGTCCTCTGAGGTCCTAGCGACAGGTCGATCAAGCCTGCCTCCTCTTCTCTTTCAGCACTCCCTGCTTTGGTGGCTGCCGCTTGTGCAACTGGCCAGCCCTGTTGTTACTTGGTCTGGAGGCTGGCCATGGTGATCTCATTAAATTGCTGCTGACTGGTTTGGGCTGGGCACGTGACGAGAGAAAAAGTTTGGGTCTGCGTGGGCTGGAAACAAAACACCCTTCTTCCCAAAGGGCATGTCCTTAAAGCTGAGAGGAAATGCGCAGTTCAAGTAGAAGCTTGAAAAAAGTGTATTTGGCCAAACTCTGGGCTTTCCCCCATTTTTCGTCTTTAAAAAAATTCTCTTTGGGGCGGCGCCTGTTGCTCAAAAGGGTAGGGCACTGGTCCCATATGCCAGAGGTTGTAGGTTCAAACCCAGCCCCAGCCAAAAACTGCAAAAAAAAAAAAAAAAATTTCCTTCATCTTTCCTGACTTAAGGAAATGTAGCTATCCCATAGGAGACAGGTTCAGTAAAAGATGTGGGTATTAGATGATAGCAGGCAGTACAAGGTGATGATCAGAGGACTTCATTTTCTCACTTTTCATCATATCTCTTCCTGTGGAGGGCAGATGAGGAGGAGAAGGAAAGGTACACTCTGAAATGGGGGGAAGTTAGGGAATAGTACCCATGACATGAAGTGTGGCGCACTTCTGAAAAAGGGCTGAGTTTTTATTTTAAATTTCTATAATTTTTTTGAATAGGCATATGATATTAAAATACGAAAGTATCAAAAAATGTACAATGAATAAATCTTTTTTTAATTCCTTCCAGTCTCCTTATTTTCCTTCCAAGAGGCAAACCCTGTGACCATTTTTTGGTATATTTTTGCAAAGCTTGCCTGTGTAAACAGAAACACCACTTCTTCAGCACCTTGCTCTGCACCTTGGCTTTTTTTTTTTTTGTTTTTTTTGAGACAGAGTCTCTCTCTCTTTTTTTTTTTTTTTTTTGTATTTTTTTTTTTTTTGGTTGTAGCCATCATTGTTGTTTGGTGGGCCCGGGCTGGGGATTTGAACCCGCCACCTTAGGTGTATGTGGCTGGCGCCTTAGCCGATTGAGCCACAGGCGCCGAGCCGACAGAGTCTCTCTCTCTGTTGGCCTGGGTCGAGTGCTGTGGCACCATAGCTCACAGCAACCTCATACTCCTGTGTTTAAGCAATTCTCTTGCCTCAGCCTCCCCAGTAGTTGGGACTACAAGTGCCCACCACAACGACCAGTTAGTTTTTCTATTTTTAGTAGAGACAGGGTCTCATCTTGCTCAGGCTGGTCTCAAACTCCAGAGCTCAAGTAATCTACCTGCCTTGGCCTCCCAGAGTGTTAGGATTACAGGCATCAGCCATCGCACTGGCCTACACCTTGCTTTTTACACTTACATGGATATTGTTCCATTTAGTACCTTTAGGAGTACTTTAGCACCCTAGGAGCTGCCATATTCTTTTTTTTTTTTTTGCAGTTTTTGGCTAGGGCCAGGCTTGAACCCACCATCCCATGTACATGGGGCTGGCGCCCTACTCCTTGAGCCACAGGCACCACCCAAGAGCTGCCATATTCTTTTTAATTTAATCTAATTTTACTTTTTTGCAGTTTTTGACCAGGGCTGGGTTTGAACCTGCCACCTCCGGCATATGGGCCGGTGCCCTACTCCTTTGAGCCACAGGCACTGCCCTGCCATATTCTTTTTAATGGCTGCATGATGTCCCATTATACAGATGGATCCTACTTTATTTGGCTAATAGAGGACCACATCTTGGTCATCTTTCCCTGCCTAATTTATACTTGCACAAAGTAAGGGCTCAGTAAACATTCAATGCTTGCTCACAAATTAAATACATTTTGTACAACTTGTTCATGTTTTCAATATTTTTTTCGATATTTTAGGTATTTATATAATGTACATAGCCTTTGGCAGGCCAGGTCTGTTTTGTGCACTGATCAAACCTTGCTACCTGACTTTGAAGGCTCACCTCACTTGGTCTGGCTCCTCTTGTATGACATTAGTTCCCATCCCTTCCTACTTTCTAATAATGCAAGCATCATTACATGCAAACATTTATCGTTTTCTTATTAAAATGTGTAGAAACTTTTTTCCTATTTCCTGTTATCCCTCTCTCCAAATCTTTGCTTCTGTTGATCCTTCCACCCAGAATTTCTTTCCTGTTTCTGTCCATTGTTCTGCCTCCAGTTCTTTTCTTTTTCTTTTTCTGTAGAGACAGAGTCTCACTTTATTGCCCTCAGTCGAGTGCTATGGCATCACACTGCTCACAGGAACCTCCAACTCCTGGGCTTAGGTGATTCCCTTGCCTCAGCCTCCTGAGTAGCTGGAACTACAGGCACCTGCCATAATGCCTGGATATTTTTTGTTGCAGTTTGGCTGGGGCTGGGTTTGAACCTGCCACCCTTAGTATCCAGGGCTGGTGCCCAACCCACTGAGCCATAGGCACCGCCCACCTACAGTTCTTTTCTTTCTGATTATTTTTTTTTTTTTGAGACGGGATCTCCTTATGTTGCCCAGCCTGGAGTGCAGTGGCAATCCCACTACTGATCAACATGGGAGTTTTGACCTGCTCCGACCTGGGCCAGTTCACCCCCCCTTAGGCAATCTGGTGGCCTCCCGCTCCCAGGAGGTCACCATATTGATGCCAAACTTAATGCAGACACCTAATCGGCATAGCACACTACAACCCAGAACTCCTGGGCTCAAGTGATACTCCTGAATCAACCTCCCGAGTAGCTGGGACCACAGGTGCGTGCCACTGTGTCTGGCTCTTTCTGAATTTTTAAGCTTATGGGGTCAGTACTCCCTGGAGTAGCAGGTAATTTTTTTCAATAATGATGTCATATAAGGCTTTTGTGTATTTCCATAGCATTAGTAACTCTGGTGCATAGTAGGTCCTCAGTAAATATCTGGTTGTTAGGTGACCCTTAAAGAGAAGAGCATCTTTCCTGAGATACATTTCAGGCTTCCTGGGTGTTTTCTCCATTCTGTCTTTAGAAAGACAACTTTCTTGTTATCTCAAGGTTATATAAAATGACTCACTCCTGGCTGATCTTGAAAAGAACCTTGAGAGCTTTGGAGAAGGCAGGACTGAGTTCAAACAGAGTGTTGCCACACCACCAGCTGTGTGATGTCTTCCTCTCTGAGTCTCATTTTCCTCATCTATAAAATGAGTGAACTGGAGGGTGGTGCCTGTGGCTCAGGGAGTAGGGCGTCGCCCCCATATACTGAGGGTGGCAGGTTCAGACCCGGCACCGGCCAAACTGCCAGGCATTGTGGCAGGGTGCCTGTAATCCCAGCTCCTTGAGAGGCTGAGGTAAGAGAATCACCTAAGCCCAAGAGCTGGAGGTTGCTGTGAGCTGTGACGCTACGGCACTCTACTGAGGGCGACAAAGTGAAATTCTGTCTGTAAAAAAAAAGAAAAAAATGAGTGAATTGGATTGAATGGGTCTCTGAGGCTCTCCCCTTTCTAAACTCTGATGATCTGGAAATCAGATTTATAAATCTTTTTTTTTTGAGACAGAACCTCAAGCTATCCCCCAGGGTAGAGTGCTATGGCATCACAGTTCACAGCAACCTCCAAATCCTGGACTCAAGCAAGTCTCCTGCCTCAGCCTCCCAAGTAGCTGGGACCACAGGCGCCCACCACAACGCCTGGCCATTTTTTGGTTACAGCCATCATTGTTGTTTGGCGGGCCGGGCTGGGGATTCGAACTCGCCACCTTAGGTGTATGTGGCTGGCGCCTGAGCCGATTGAGCCACAGACGCCGAGCCTAGATTTATAATCTTGTCTATCATTTTCTCTGGCATTCCTTGCCCCTTTCCCAAGCACACATCTGGATAGAAACTTCAGAGAAACTCAGAAGCCTTTGGGGTTCCCTTATTCCTAGGACATTATAGAATATTACAGAAGTACAAAAGAAGATTCTTTTTTTTTTTTTTTTAGAGACAGAGTCTCATTTTGTCTCCCTCAGTAGACTGTTATGGTGTCACAGTTCACAGCAACCTCCAGCTCTTGGCTTAGGCAATTCTCTTGCCTCAGCCTCCCAAGTAGCTGGTACTACAGGCACCTGCCACAACTCCCAGCTATTTTTTGTTGCAGTTTGGTTGGGGCCGGTTTGAACCTGCCACCTTTGGTATATGGGGCCGGCACCCTACTCACTGAGCCACAGGCGCTGCCCTAGTCAGATGTTAATTTGGGACTTACTGTAATAGCCTCTGTTTATAAGCACAAGTTGTGCCTAAGTTGGATGTTTGTGACTTGGGGACTGCCTGTAATCAAAATAATACTCAAGTGCTTAATTATGAAACATGACTCTTGCTCTACATTTAAGGGAAGTTTGGTGATCCGTTGATAATTTCTGGGAGGCAGAAGGTATTTGTATTATGCAGGAAAAACAGGGACAGCATACCTTCCAAGGCAGGAAATTAACCCCCCCTAAAATTGGGTACATTCTGTAGTTAAACATATAATCTGATAAAAGACATTATACAAAATGACAGACCTTGGCTATGGGGGAGGGGACATTTGAAAAATAGAAATCAGGCCAGGCGTGGTGGCTCACATCTATAATCCTAGCACTCTGGGAGGCTGAGGCTGGTGGATTGCCCTGAGCTGAGAAGTTTGAGAGCAGCCTGAGCCAGAGTGAGACCCCATCTTTACGGAAAAAAAAAAAAAGCTGGGTGTTGTGGCAGGCACCTGTAGTCCCAGCTACTTGGGAGGCTGAGGCAAGAGAATCACTTAAGCCCAAGACCGGAGGTTGCTGTGAGTTTTGATGCCACAGCACTCTACTGAGGGCCACAAAGTAAGACTCTGTCTCCAAAATAAAAATAAAAATAATAATAAAAAAGTGAAAAATAGAAATCAATCTATAGGCATTCAGGTGTGTCAGGTTTTTGAGATGTGGATCCAGAGGGTGACTTTTTTTTTTTGAAACAGAGTCTCACTATGTCGCCCTCAATAGAGTGCCCGTGGTGTTACAGCTCATAGCAACCTTAAACTCTTGGGCGTCAGCAATTCTCCCACCTTAGCCTTCTAAGTAGCTGGGACTGCAGGTGTCCACCACAACACTCGGCTATTTTTTTTGTTGTTCTTGCAGTTGTCATTGTTGTTTAGCTGGCCCGGCCTGGGTTCAAACCCGCAGCCTCGGTGCATATGGCCAGCACCATAACCACCGTACTACGGGTGCCAAGCCCAGAGGGTGACTGATAATGGTACTAATCCAGAGGCATTTACCTTCCTCTCCATTTTCAGAATATTTAAAACCCAGATATATATATAGTATTTTGGATTTGGATTTGATCTCCCTACACACATTATACTTTTGCCAAATGCACTGTGTTAGATTTATTTAGACTTAGGAATAACAGGAAGGCTTGGCTGGCCTTCCTGTTATCAGATATAACCTGTCTGGTTGTTAAGGAGACCTATTTTAAAACCATAGTTTCTCAAAAAAAATTTTTTTTGAGACAGAGTCTCACTATGTCAGAACCTGCCACCCTTGGTGTATGTGGCTGGCGCGGTAATCACTGTGCTACGGGCACTGAGCCTGGAGTTTCTCAATGTTTTTAAACCTATACTCTCCCATCTGAGATTTTTTCAGTCCTGACTTTCAATTGTTTGCAGTTCAAAAACAATAGGTCATTTTCTCAAATAGGAGATTATTGAATATATTCTTCTCCAAGTTCCCTCTTATTCATTTGGGGGCCTCCCTCCCTATAAAGAATCAGTAACTTCCGTAATTGCTCTACTTTTGCAATAGCAGGAATACAGCATAAATGTTTTAAAACTTAAAACATTTGATGTCTCCTGAAATACAATCCTCTTGTATTTTACGTTTATCTTCAATAATCTGACAAACAAACACTCCATTCTAGGTGAGGGGTTGTGGTGGGATGGAGATGTTGTTTCCTGTTGATTGTTTGAGTGTATTGCAAGGCCGGTGCTGCAGGAAAAACCAAAATTCCAAGGAAGGATTGTGGAGGCTGCTCTTTGTGTGACTAGTGGGTGCCTGGAAGGGCCAGCCTGTCTTGAATCTAATCACAAGTAAGTGAAAGGGTGAAAGGATATTAGGAACCCAGGGAAGTGACTGGGAAAGGGTGTCTTGCCTGCTTTTTCTGTCACTGTATTCCTCAACTGAATGATTGTTAGGTTTGCACGGGGGGGGGGGGAGGAGAGGGGGCTAATAAACTTTGTTACATATAGAACAGGCCAGAAACATTTATTGAACACCCTTATGTATCTTCCTGGGTGTGGGGTGTTTTTCCATTTATTAACTATTTAATCTTCATAACCTTGTGACTGTCAATCCTACCCTTGTTCTATAAATAAGGAGACTACTCATTTGAAGGGAGAAGAGAAGTTCAGAAAGTGCATTCCACTTTCTCATCCCCCAGGCTGGAGCTGGAAGTTAGTTTACCTTCCTGGAGAATAGCTTTAGGGAATTCCGTTTGAAATTGCAGCTTAAGGATAGCTCTGTATCCAGTTTAAGAGATGGTAGTAGGATTTTGGAGAATACCTTTAGGGGTATTGTTTAGGGGGAAATGTTTAAAAGTGCTAAAGTGGATAACAACACCTGTGACTCAAGTGGCTAAGGCGCCAGCCACATACACCAGAGTTGGTGGGTTTGAATCCAGCCCGGGCCTGCCAAACAACAATGACAACTACAACCAAAAAATAGCTGGGCATTGTGGTGGGCGCCTGTAGTCTCAGCTGCTTGGGAGGCTGAGGCAAGAGACTTGCTTAAGCCCAGGAGTTGGAGGTTGCTGTGAGCTGTTATGCCAGGGCACTCTACCCATGGGGCCAGCTTAAGGCTCTGTCTCAAAAAAAAAATAACAAGAGAAATCAATTTCTGATGATGTAAAGCTTGGAACTAAATAGGATCACTAGTATTTAAGTTGTTTCTCTGCTACTTACACAATTGCCCAAGGTCTGACACTACATATCAGGTTTGGCAGCCACAA
>CAUYQV010074908.1:0-29669 GCA_963574575.1 Galagoides demidoff
GGCGGGCGCCCGTGGTCCCAGCTACCTGGGAGGCAGAGGCAGGAGAATCGCTTGAGCCCAGGAGTTGGAGGTTGCTATGAGCTGTGATGCCATGGCACTCTACCCAGGGGGACAGCTTGAGGCTCCGTCTCAAAAAAAAAAAAAAAGAAAATTGGGGGTGGAGACCAGCAATCTATTTTAACAAGACTTTAGGTGATGCTGATGCCTGCTAGAGTCTGAGAACTGTTGCCCTAGATGTACTCAGAGATTTCAGGTGAAGGTTCCCACCTACTACTTCTCCTCCCAGCATGCCCTCCTGGACCTGTTACTCTGACAGCTGGGAGCATCCAACCACTGTGGGAAGACCAACTGCTCTGCTTTCTCTCACTGTTTCCTCTGCCCTGGTCCCCTGACAGAGTCATGTTGCTGGTATAAGGAGAGTTGGCGCCAACCTCTACAGAACACAGAGGGGAAGCAGAGGCAGCTATAGCCCACTTCACCCCAGGCTGCAGCCCTCTCAGTATGGTGTATGGACATCAACAGAGCAGTGCAGTCTGCCAAGCCGCCTACTACTCCAGTTGCTAGTGTTCAAACATTGCCCCCTCGTGGTAGAATAGCTTCAGATTTCTGGCCTTACTTAATTCTGTCAAATATCTTCCTTTCACAATTACCATACTTAGTAATTGATTAAACAAAGATTGCAAGAAGATATGCTGGAACCACTGTGGTCCTTACCTCTCAGGGTTTGGTCATTCTTTTCCACTGGTAGTAAAGCCTAGTGAATGTTATTGGACCCTCCATAGAAATTACTTAGAGATTTACTCCTTGTCCTCAAGAAACTTACATTGCAGTTGGAGAAAATATATATATAGGCAGTCTTCTACTTTGTTACCTTCATACAACCTTACAAGTTAACAAGATATAAGACTTCTGAATCATCTTTTAATCTGAATTCAGTTACAACTTTTAGGTGATTTTGAGCCATGACATGGTGTCCCCTCCTGCCACAAAGGTAGGACATATCTTTGAAAACAGAACTAGGACTGTTACTTGGCAATACTCTCCTAGGGATAGAGTTACTTCTAAGCTCTGTCCGAACTACTACAGGGTGAGTGAGGTCTGGAATTTATTTAGACTCTGAAAATTATTCTAATCTCCAGTCATGACCATTGCTATGCTCTCCCAAACAGTGAACAATAAAAAATTTTAGCACCCAGGCCAGTTGCTGTGGCTCACACCTGTAATTTAAGCACTTTGGGAGGCCAAGGCAGATGGATTGTTTGAGCTCAGTAGTTCATAAGACCAGCCTGAGCAAAAGCAAGAGCTGGTCTCTACTAAAAATAGAAAAATTAGCTGGGTGTGATGGTACATGCCTATAGTTCCAGCTACTTGAGAGGCTGAGGCAAGAAGATCACTTGAGCCTAAGAGTTTGAGGTTGCTGTGAACTATGATGCCACAGCACTCTACCCAGGGTGACAAAGGATTGCTTTCATCTTTTGCTCCTAGCATTGGTTTCAGGGGAGGGCTGGTTTAGTGTTTAGTCAGTAATAGGGCGACAGGTACCTCCTACCCTGATCTTGGGCACCTGTGAAGTCTCTTAGCAGTTCACTGAAGTGCCTCTGGCAGACCTGCTCCAATCATAAATTAAGAATTGTTAAGGCCGGTCCAGGTACCTCACACCTATAATCCTAGCACTCTGGGCGGCAGAGGCGGGTGGACTGCCTGAGTTTACGGGTTCAATACCACCCTGAGCCAGAGCAAGACCCCAGTCTCTAAAACTGGCAGGTGCTGTGATGGGCACCTATAGTCCCAGTTATGTGAAAGGCAGAGGCAAGAGAATCACTTGAGCCTAAGAGTCTGAGGTTGTGACCCATGGCACTCTACAGGGGGTGACAAAGTGAGACTCTGTCTCAAAAAAAAAAAAAAAAAGCCAAGGTCTTGATTTGGGAGTCAGGGGCCACCAGGGGGAGGAGTGCCAAGCTGGCTGGAGAATTAAATAGGGAGCTCACGGAAGGTTACACTTGAATTAAAATGTTTAGGGGGCTGGCCCTGTGCCCGTGGCACAGTGGTTATAGCACGGGCCACGTACACCCAGTCTGGAGAATTCAAACCTGGCCCAGGCCAGCTAAACAACAACAACAGCAACTGGGAGTAGCCAGGTGTTGTGGTAGGCGCCTGTGGCCCCAGCTACTCGGGAGGCTGAGACAGGAAAATTGCTTAAGCCTAAGAGTTTGCGTTTGCTGTGAGCTGTGACGCCACCACACTCTACTGGGGATGACATAGTGAGACTGTCTCAAAAAAAAAAAAAAAAAAAGAATGTTTAGGGGATGAGGGAGTAAACCTTGCAAAAATCTAGGTAAAGAGCAATCCAGGCAGGAAGTATCAAATGCAGACACTGTGGCATGTTTGGCCTGTTCAAGGAACAAGGGGTCAGGATCCTGAAGCTGAATAGTCTATGAATGAAACAATTAAAGTCACAGAAGGGAGCTACTTTATGCAGAGTCTTCCTATGCCCCCTCCTTGGTCCTGGTGCCACTGTTAAATTAGGGAGAAAAGGTTAAGAAGAGGAGGCTAATGGTAGTGATCACGACTCAGAGGGTTTACATTCTACCAGAAAGGCCATGTTTGAGAGTCTTTTTTTTTTTTTTTTGAGACAGAGCCTCAAGCTGTCACACTGACAGAGTGCTGTGGCATCACAGCTCACAGCAACCTTCAACTCCTGGGCTTAAGCAATTCTCTTGCCTCAGCCTCCCAAGTACCGTGTTTCCCCAAAAATAAAACCTACCCAAAAAATAAGCCCTAGCAGGATTTCTATGCATTTGTTAAATATAAGCCCTGCGTGGATAATAAGACCTCATATCTGCATAGCCACACCATGCATTTCAGCCCAGTAAGACATCCCCTTAAAATAAGCCCTAAATATCTCGAGAAAAAATAAATATAAGACAGTGTCTTATTTTCAGGGAAACACGGTAGCAGGGTCTACAGATGCCTGCCAGAACACCCAGCTATTTTTTGGTTGTAGTTGTCATTGTTGTTTGGCAGGCCTCGGGCTGCATCCGAACCTGCCAGTGTATGTGGCTGGCACCTTAGCCACTTGAGCTACAGGCGCCGAGCCAGCAGTCTTGTTTTTAGTTCTAGCATATTTTTTTGTTTGTTTGTTTTTTGAGACAGACCTCCAGCTGATCTCCTGGGTACAGCGCCCTGGCATCACAGCTCACAGCAACCTCCAACTCCTGCGCTCAACCGAGTCTCCTGCCTCTGCCTCCCAAGTACTGGGACCACAGGTGCCCACCACAACGTCTGGCTATTTTGTTGTTGTTGTTGTTGCAGCCATCATTGTTGTTTGGCAGGCCAGGCTGGATTCGAACCCGCCAGCTCTGGTGTATGTGGCTAGCACCTTAGCCACTTGAGCCACAGGCGCCAAGCCAGTTCTAGCATAACTTTACTGCACTTATTCCTGACACTAGGAACACTGCAAACAGCCCAGCTTCCCCTCTGGAAAGTTATAATTAAGGGACATTAACTTGGCAGTAAGTTACTTAATAGGTTTAGCTGTGAAAACCAAACGCTCGGCTTGGCGCCTGTAGCTCAAGCGGCTAAGACGCCAGCCACATACACCAGAGCTGGCGGGTTCGAATCCAGCCCGGGCCTGCCTACAACAATGACAACTACAACCAAAATACAGCTGGGTGTTGTGGCAGGAGCTTGTAGTCCCAGCTACTTGGGAGGCTGAGGCAAGAGAATCGCTTAAGCCCAAGAGTTGGAGGTTGCTGTGAGCTGTGACACTACAGCACTCTACCCAGGGCGACAGCTTGAGGCTCTGTCTCAAAAATAAAAAAAAGAAAGAGAAAGAAAACCGGAGCGGTGCTTGTGGCTCAAAGGAGTAGGGCACCGGCCCCATATCCCAGAGGTGGCAGGTTCAAACCCAGCCCCGGCCAAAAACTGCAAAAAAAAAAAAAGAAAAGAAAAAGAAAACCGAAAGCTGACTACTCTTTTGGAGAAACTTACCATTCCAGCCAAGCCCGCACTACCAGCGGCAAAGTGGCAAATACGGCTGCGCAAATTGGCCGCCCCGCCCTCCCTGGTCACGTGTTGGAAGCTCGCGGCGTGGCTGCTGCCTGGACGCTAGCTACGGCAGACCGTAGGGCGGTCGGACGGTTTCCGGTTCCGGTGTAACGTTCGGGCTCCGTCTCAGGGGCTGAAGTTTGTGAGGTGAGTAGTGTCCCCGGGCCCGGGCAGGGTATCGGCAGTATGCACATATGTGGCCGCGGTTCAGTCCTAGGAGAGGGCAGAGGCGGGAGGGCTCAGTGGGACGGAGGCTGAGAGAAGTACACGTTTTTGTGGGAGCAGCGGTTGGAATGAAATTGTTGAAGAGGATAAGGGCGGGGGCGGGAACGAGACAGAGTGGAGAGACAGTTCTGAGCTGAGGAGTTTGTGTAGAAAAAGGTGGATAAGTGGCCAGTTGGAGAGACGAAAGAGTAAATATAAAAGATGGGGGTTTTAGTGGAAACTCAAGTCGTAAGCAAAGAAGAGTAAGAAATTCAGAAGATTGGATTCTGCTGCCTGCTCATTCACATATCATTCTGTCTTAATATCTTTATGCACCCCAACTCCCCACCCCCAGCCACACAGTTATTGTTAAATATTTGGTGATCAAAGGCTAGCTATTGTTTGGAACTTTTTTTGTCCACTGGCTGTTTAATTTGCGCATCATCTTATGGAGGATTGTGTTGAACTTGAATATACTTACTAGTAGTGCTCGGGAACACATTTCATCTGATAATGGCATTTCATTTATTGCCTTGGGTTTTCAAATTGCCTACAGTTTCTAGCCCATGAGTCAACTCTAGTAGAATGTAAGCTCCATTAAGGCAAAGATTCTTTTTTTCTTTTTTTTATACAGAGCCTCACTTGGGCACCCTCGGTAGAGTACTGCGGCATCATAACGCACAGCAACCTCAAACTCGCAGGCTAAAATGATCATCTTACCTCAGCCTCCCGAGTAGCTAGGACTACAGGTGCCTGCCACAACGCCTATTTTTCTTTTCTTTTCTTTTCTTTTTGAGACGGAGCCTCAAGCTATCTCCCTGGGTAGAGTGCCATGGCATCACAGCTCATAGCAACCTCCAACTCCTGGGCTCAAGCGAGTCTCCTGCCTCCGCCTCCCAAGTAGCTGGGACCACAGGCCCCCGCCACAACGCCCGGCCATTTTTTGGTTGCAGCCATCATTGTTGTTTGGTGGGCCCGGGCTGGGGATTCGAACCTGCTACCTTAGGTGTACGTGGCTGGCGCCTTAGCCACTTGAGCCACAGGCGCCGAGCCAAGTGAATCTTTCTATGAGTAGAATATGAACGTTTTAACACAATAACTAAGAAAGTTACATGAAGGCTATGTTAAAAAAAAAAAGAATTTATATTTGCATTTCTCTTGGCAAATAAGAGTAAGGTTTTTTGTTTTTTGTTTTTTTTGGTAAAATAACAAAGTATTTTTAATGCTAAAGAACATGTTTTCCAAAGAGGCTGTACAAACTGCATTCCTACCAGCTGTGAGCCTTCCCCTTACTCCACATCCTCAGCAGCTTTGGTATCATCTTTCCTTTTCTTCCTCTCCCCTCCCCCCTTGTCTCCTTTCTCCTCTTCTTTAGTTCTTCTTCGTTTTTTATTTGCTATTCTAATAAGTATATACTGATATCTCGTTGTGATTTTAATTTATATTTTCCTAATGACTAACAGCATTGGACATCTTTTCATGTGTTTATTTGACATCTACGTATCTTCTTTGGTGAAAATGTGTTCAAATCTTTTGCTCAAAAAATTTTTTTTATTGCATTTTTTGGCGTTCTTATTATTGAGTTTTGAGAGCTTTTACGTGTTTTGGATACAAGTCCTTCAGCCGATACATATTTTAAATATTTCCTCTGAATGTGTGCCTTGTCTACATCTAGTTAATCCTGCCTTCAGAAGAGCAGACGTTTTAAAGTGTAAAAAAGTTCAATTTGTCAGTTTTCACTTTTATAAATAATGTTGGATCTTAGTGATCTTTGCTTAACACAAGGTTGCCAAAATTTTCTTGTATTTTTTCCTATACGTTTTATAGTTGGAAAATTTGTGTGTGAGTATATGGTTACTTTGTAGGGGCTGCATACTTTTATACATATGTATTCAGTTGTTTCCACACTGTTGAAAAGACTTTCCTCATCGAAATATCTTTGTACCTTGGTCAAAGCTTAATTGATCAGATATCTGTACACGTCTTTCTGTTCCGTTCCCCTGATTTATTGCTTGTCCTTGTCTTTAACAGCTCCCTGCCTGGCTTGTTGGAGCTTCATGATGATAGGATGAGCTCTCTAACTTTGTTCTTAAAAATGTTAACTAAAAAAAAGTTAGCTTTTCTACTTTTCTTTGCTTTTTTTCTTATAAATTTTGGAATCTGTTTACCAATTTTTACAAAATTTCCTACCAGGCTTTTGACTTGGATCATGTTAAGTCCATATGTTACTTTGGGGAGCATGGGCTTCTTAACCATGTCAAGTCTTCCAACCCATGAATGTAGTATTTCTCTTCATTTATTTGGATCATCTCTAATTTTATTCAAAAATATTTTGTAATTTTTAGCATGTATCTGGTTAGATTTATTTCTAGTATTGCCATTTTTGTGTTGTTATTACTTGTAGTGTTTTTGTTTGTTTTTTTTTTTTTTTTGCAATTTTTGGCTGAGGCCGGGTTTGAACCTGCCACCTCCGGTATATGGGGCCGGCGCCCTAATCCTTTGAGCCACAGGTGCCACCCTAGTGTTTTTTAATTTAAATTGCTCAGAGTTCATTGCTGGTCTGTAGAAGTACTTCACCAGTAGTGGGCATGAACCAAATATATGCATAAATCTGTTTAATTAGTAAATTCCCAACCAAATTATAGTTTAGG
This sequence comes from Galagoides demidoff, assembly GCA_963574575.1. Taxonomy (NCBI): domain Eukaryota; kingdom Metazoa; phylum Chordata; class Mammalia; order Primates; family Galagidae; genus Galagoides; species Galagoides demidoff. The sequence goes on from CAUYQV010074908.1 coordinate 6,903, forward strand.
GTTCCTTTGATTCCATTGTCTGTCAGTTAAAAAACTTGATTTTGATATTTCAAGACAATATCTTAAAGTTTAGTTTTCAGGTTATATTTTAATACTTTTGATTAACTTTTGAAACTTTGTAAGGAAGTACATTAAAAACTAATTTGATTATTAGGGTTTTTGATATTGCAGCCAGTGTAACTGTGGTGAGTGTTTGCTATCTGCTTTTTGGATAATTTGATTTTTGTCCTTGGCTGTCCTGTTACTGACGTCTCTCCCTGCACGAGTGTCTGTCCTCCGCTTTCAGGGCCTCCTGCTCACCAGTTTGCTTGATTTGCTTCTGCACTTCAACCTCGTGCTTGTTAGTTTTGTTCGTGTACTCTTCACTCTTCAGTCCATGACTTTATAATTAATTAATTTTACTTAGAGAAATAAGATTTAGAGATTGAAAAAATTCTGCAAATTAATCCAAGATGTTTTTCTTCTAAACTTAAAAATCACTTGCTTTGTTAATGTGTTCACATCGGAAGTTAAGGTATAAGGTCCAGTGTGTGGTGCCCCTAACCCTGGTTTAGAGACATTCTGTGTGGTCTCCTGATGCATGTTGTGATAAAGGATGGTGAGGTGGAAGGAAATTGTTTGAGATGCTTGAAGGAGGTGGAGGGAATTGCCAATTATATGGAAGTCGTGACTTGGTAGCTTAGGGTAGTTTATCCTAAAGACTCTAGAAATGTAATGCAGGAAAATGATAATCCTCAAATTAGAGGAAAAATGTTTTAGAGAACTCTAGAAACATATAACTTTAATTTACTACATTAAAGCAGCTTTTTTCTGTCCCTTTCAGAATTAAGTTTATTTATAGTGGAGCTTATAAGCATTGCTCTAGTTAAATTATATTGGCATTTCTGTTATATTGTTGTTCAAGGATTTAAAGTGCTCTAAGGTATTTTTTCTAGTGCAAAATTTTGGTCGTTTTTAGATGAATAGGAAATTACTAATCACAAAAGGCTCAGCACCTGTGGCTCAAGCAGCTAAGGCACCAACCATATACACCTGAGCTGGCAGGTTCGAATCCAGCCAGGGCCACCAAACAACAATGATGGCTGCAACCAAAAAATAGCTGGGCGTTGTGGCGGGTGCCTATAGTTCCAGCTACTCAGGAGGCAGAGGCAGGAAAATCTCTTGAGCCTAGGAGTTGGAGATTGCTGTGAGCTGTGATGCCACGACACTCTACCCAGGGTGACAGCTTGAGTCTCTGTCTTAAAAAAAAAGGCATATATATTTGAAAGCCAAGTTAACAGCAATCATTCTATTATGAGTTACATAAAATTTTAAATTATTAAAAGCCAAATTTCCGTTATTTTTCTCTAGCATAATAAAATAAACTTCTTTCCCCCAAATCATACACAATTTTAGCATGATTTATTTTTTTGATTTTACCTTTTTTCTTATAAATACTCCTCAGTATACTCTTTGGTGCACTGAATTCCATGCACACTCAAGTTTGGCGGTCGGCCTGAGGACCCGACGCACCTGACGAGCAGGCCCTCCGTGTACCCAGGCTTCACAGCCCGAGCAGACCGTGTTGCCCTCTTGGGTTTGTTGCACATAGGGACCCTCTAGTACTGAAGGCTGGCTGTATTCATTGAAAAAAATCACATGTAAGTGGGTCACGCAGTTCAAATCCCATTGTTTAAGGGTCAAATGTACATTTAATTATTATATGTTGATAACATTTCAGACTTACAGGAAAATTTAAGAGCAATGTAAGGAATTGTGTGTACTCTTTAAACAGTTTCATCATTTGTGTGCATTTTGCCTCATTTGTTTTATCATTCTTTCTCCTTCATTATGATTTTTTCTTTGGACCACATTGGAGCATGATTTGGAGACATCAGACCCCTTGACCATTGTAGAGTTCAGACTGTATTTCTTAAGAACAAGGTCATTTCCCTTTGATAGCCACGATGCAATGTTTGAAATCGGGAAACTCAACACTGACGCTGCAGTGAATAGTCACATTCCAATGGTTGTTCCCCAAAATGTCCTTTGTTGCTGTAATTTTTCCTGGTCCAAGATTCGGTCTAGGATTCAGTTGTCCCATCTTCAGTGTCCTTTAATCTGGACAAGTCCTTCAACTTTCTTTCAGTTTATCGACTTTAACATTTTTAAGGTGTGCAGGCCAATTAGTTTGTAAAATGTCCTATTTTGGTTTGCTTCGTGTTTTGTCATAGTTAAGATTCAGATTAGGGATTTTGTCAGGAGGACTGTGGATGAGATGTGTTGTTCTCCATGAGACATGATATTGCTTTTTCCTGACGTTGTTAATTTTGATCATTTGCTTAAAGTAGGTGTTTCCTAGGGTTCTCCACTGTGACATTATGTAGTGTAAGTTTTCTTTTTCTAAGAGAGTAACTTACAGGAGTTACTTTGGACACTGAGTAAATATTCTGTTTTGCATCAAACCTTTACCCTCTAGTTTCAGCACCCATTGATTTCCTAACTCCGCCATTCCTTGTGTGGTTTTCAGTTGGCGTTTGAATGTAAGAAATAACTTTTCCTTCTTCCTCATCATTTGTTTACTAATATCACTGTGGATTTGGAGGTCCTTAATTTAGCTAGTAGGTTATCATCTGTTCCTATCATTATTGATTTTGTTGTTTAGATCATCCCAGTTTGGGCTGCTAGGAGCACTTTCAAGGTGGTTCGTGTCCTGTTGACCCATTCCCATCGTTCCTGGAGTATTACTCTCCAGCTTACGATGTTTGAAGCTTCTGTTGTTATTTAATTGCTGTTCCTGCCCTGGAATCAATCAGCTTCTTCTCCAGGGAGCCCCAGTTCCTTTTAATGGAGAATGCTGTTTAGAAACCTAAATTTGGGCACTAGAACTGCTCAGTGCAGTTGGCATGTCTTTGCTTCTAGGTCTTCCTACTAAACAGAGTGAGAAAATGTGTGTGTGTTTATGTGTGTACACCTGTCTGTCCACCTAGCAGAGGTAAGGAGTTCGGGTAGATACCCCCATTCCGGCCCAGGGCTGCCGTGCACGTTCGCTGCTTCTTCCATGCTTTAGCTCTCTTCTCCGAGAAAGCTCTGCTTTTCTCACTTACTGTGTACTAGCGCCTACTGCACATGGTTTTAGAACTACTCCCTCACACTACTGTGAACGCAAACCTACTAGCTACAGTTAATATTTGCTTTTTTTTTTTCCTTTGAGGGAGATTTACTTATAGTACTGTACACAGTTTAATCATGATAAATGCATTCACTCACATGACCCCTGCCTTTACTGAAAGACAGAATATTTCCATCCCCAGAGAGTTCCCTCGTGCTTCTTCCCATTTTCCTGTCCCCAGAGGCAAGCTTTAAAATTTTTTTTCTGAATTTTAAAAAAAAAATTCATAGACCAGTTTTGCCTATTTTAGAATTTCCTACATATAGAATTATAAACTCTTTTGTATCCGGCATCTTTTGACCAGCAGCTTTTGTAATATTTTCTCCCAGTCTATGGCTGGTCTATATTTTTAACAGTTATCTTGGATGTGCAGAAGTCCTAAGTTTTGATAACTTATAATTTTTTCTTACCCCTAAGAAATCTTCTGCGTGAAAGTTTTCTGTGAAGACAGTCTGTATATATTGTAGAAGCATTGTAATTTTAGCCTTCACATTTAGTTTTATGATCATTTCTAATTTAATTCTTTATAAGGTGTGAGGTAACAGTTCCTCCATATACCCACTGCCCCCCACCCCACCCTGCCCCTGCACAATTTGGATATTAGTTTTTCCAGTATCATCTGTTGAAAAGACTTAAATTGACCAAGGTTGATGTGGGCATGTTTCTGGACTGTTTATTCTGTCCCATTGGTTTAGTCTTATGCCAATGCCACATCGTATTGATTACTATGGCTGTATAATGAGTCTTGAAATTGGATAGTATTAAGTCCTAAAATTTTATTCTTCTTTCTTAAGATGTTTTGGATATTCAAAACTTTATATTTCCATATACATTTTAGAATCAGCTTGTCATTTTCTTTAAAAACTCCTGCTGAGATTTTGATTCTAATTGCATTGAATCTACAAATCAATTTGTGGAGAATTAACGTCTGAGCAGTACTTAGTCTTCCAGTCCATGAGCTGAGTATATATTTCCATCTTCTTTGATATCTATCAGTAATAGTTCATAGTTTTTATTACAGTGGTCTTGTACCTCTGCAGTCCATGGCCTGTTAGGAACTGAGCTGCACAGCAGGAGATGAGCGGTGGGTGAGTGAAGGAAGTTTCATCTGTATTTACAGCTGCTCCCCATCACTCTCAGCACCACCTGAGTTCCATCTCCTCAGATCAGTGGTAGCATTAGATTCTTAGAAGAGCTTGAACCCTACTATAAGCTGCTCCTGTGAGGGACCTAGGGTGTGCACTGCTCATACGAATCCAGTACCTGATGATCTGGGGTGGAGTTGAGGTGGTGGTGCTAGTGCTGGGACTATTGTGGGAAAACAAGCTCAGAGCTCCCGATGATTATGCATTATGATGAGTCTTGTAATAATTTCGTTATATGTTACAATGTAATAAAAATAGAAGTAAAGTACATAATAAATTTAATGCACCTGAAACCATCCCCCCTGGTCCCTGAGAAAAATTGTCCTCCAAAAAACTGGTCCCCGGTGCCAGAAAGATTGGGAACCACTGCTATATGTTACTTATTTGTTTATTTCTAAATATTTATCTTTGATGTTGCAAATGGGCTTGTTTTTAAAATTCCATTTTAGTATTGTGCGCTATGAATATATAAGAATTTCATTGATTCTTATTTAATGACCTTATGTTCTTTGGTCTTACTAAATTTCCTTGTATGTTCTAGTGGTAACTTTGTAGAATTAGTCAATATTGGTAGAAAGTTTTGGCAGCTATATAATCTATTTTCCATTCACAGTAACTCCTTGGCAAAGCGTGGGACAAGTATTATTTCTTACAAGAAATTTTATATTTCTTCTCCCCCTTCATAAGTTTTTAGAAGGTTAAATTTCAAAAATTTTCATAGAATTAACTTAGATTTGATACTTTGAAAAGCTCTTGACTTATTGGTATTTTATAAAAAGCAACACAGTTCTTTCTTTCTACTAATTTTTGCAATATATTATGGTGGCAAATTAGGACACTTTGCCTTTCCTGGGCATTACATACCCCCCACAGGTAATCAGTATTCAGGCAATTTGCAGTGATTTAGATAAGGAAACAAGGTAAATGCATTCCACAATTATCTAGAAAGCAGGTATTAGGTCACTATTTTTTATTCTTTAAGATTTGGAGAAATCCCAATGATGATGTAAACTTATTAGGCAAAAGATTTCCTTATTTTTGCTCTTTAGTTTTTGTTCTGAGTAATGCCTCATTTGGTTTTTATGTAATTGAAGGGTGATGAACATATATTGCTTTCATCTTGGAACACAATGATCTAGGCTTCATCCAAAAGGCAAAATATCTTTCTTCTTGCTGTCCCATTTTAGCAGTTTAATTTGAACAGCTGGTAGAAAGTAGAGCTTCCGTTTATGTGCAGACATGAGAGAAATACTGGTTCCCCTTCCAGTAGTATGTTTAACTAATTGCTCGGCCTATTCTACACACTGACAATGCATTAAAATTGCATTAAATTAAAGAAATAGGTAAAACCCTTTACAGCGGGTGTCCACTCACTCCCTCCTCCCATCGTGCCCTTCTGTTCCCTCTCTCCCCTCACAGTGTTTCCTCCCCTTTCACCTTTCATCTTTCTTCTTGTTCCTGAGCTCTGTCTGTGTCACAGTTAATGTTCTTGTTGCTGCATGTGTAGCAGAGAGGAAACCACCTGTGCCCTGTCCCTTTTCAGTTCACATTGTAGTGGGGGAGAGAGACAATAAAGAAATGAACGTGTGTGTGTGTGTGTGTGTGTGTGTGTGTGTGTGTGTGGTTGAGAGGTGAGAGAGGATGAGAATGAATGATAGCCATGGAAGTCCTCCTGCCTTCAGTATTTGAACTGAGCTGTCAAAGGCCAGAGGACCAGGGGATGGGTATTGGAGGAAGTGGGGATACAGCAGGGAAGAAGCTCGAGAAGGGAGTGAGGTTAGTGTTTGAGAAACCAAAATACCGAAATGTGGCCTCCATGACAGGAGCTCGGGGGACACACTGTAGAGTGCAGGGGACTTGGTGGCTATGGTGATGAGCTCCAGTGTGATTCCAAGTGCAATGAAAAGCTGGTGGTCCCATGGGGTATTTCATTTTGTTATCCAAAAAACACCTCTGGCTTGATCAAAATGCCTAAGTTTAAATTCTCATTTTAATTTTCTCTTCTAAAAATAGAAAAAGAAATACATGAAGCAAAAACTGACAAAATTAAAAAAAAAAAAGAGCAAACCTGCAGTTACAAATGGAGATTCCAGCATTTTCTGTTGATGATGGATGAGATAGGCACTGAGGATGCTCTTGAGCAACTGTATCAAACCAAGTTGGCTTAGTTGCCTTTTTATTCTTTCTTTTCAAGTGTCATGGAGCCTTCACCAGATAGACCAAATTTTGGGAGCCAAAATCTAATTTCAGTACATTCAAAAGCACTGAAGTCACACTGAGGATGTCCTCTGCCCAGACGAGTGTGTTTTCTGACCCCAACGAAGTTAAATAGAAATCAATATCTGAAAAATACCTGGGGAAAAACTCCCAAAGTTTTGGGAATCAAACTGTACATTTCCAAATGACTCTTGGGTCAAAGAAGAAATGACAAGGGGAATTAGGAATCATTTTGAAGTGAATGACAGTGGAGACACAACTACTGCTCTCATCTGAAATGTGAATAGTAACATGCAAGTGGGTAGAGACTGGTCCCTTCCTGTTGGTCTGCCCCTGGCGTCTCCTCCTCTCTAGTGTTGTGCTGGGGTGACTGCCCTTTCACCCAGGAGGATGGCAGGTACTGCCCCTGAGGCTGGTGAAGTCTGGCTACTTAGTTACTAGTCTTAACCATTTTCTTCTCATTTAAACCGATAAGCATTTACCATTTTTAAAGGTCAGGTTCCTGGGGAACTTAGGGAGGAGTAACTGACAAGTCAAGATTCTTAAACTAATGTTAGTTAAAATCTTGCGGGAGCTGCTCCTTTTTCTCAGTCCCACCTGGGGAATTCTGGTCCACCTCCTCCCCCACATTTTAGACTTTCTGTGAGTCTTTCTTCAGTTCCCTTCTAGAACTTTTTAATTGTTTTGACTTTCTGAAGTTTTATAATCTGCAAGTATCTCTCCCTTCAGTCTGGTATCAGCTTGTTCTGTTCAAGTTCATTTGCTCCTGTAGGCTTGCCTGGCATTAAACTGGGCACTTGGTTGTCAAGTGGGGTGGGAGCCTTGTTAATCATTAATTCGAGGATGGTAAATATTTTGAGAGAGACTTGTTGGAAACAAACTGTATAGACAAACATTTGTTCAGCATTTATTGACCTGCTGTGTCCCAGGCACTGTGAAACAGAAGCTGTCTCACTAGAGTGGACTTCAGGTAGCTCTTGTATCCAATTCTGAAGGCTAGGGTGGGAGTTTTCGAGATGTAGAGAAGAGGATAGTGGTCTAGGCATAAGGTACTGATTGCTTATACGTGAGCATGGAGTTGTAAAGACACACAGAATGAGCTGGGAACGGGCAATCTGCTCTGGCACTAGGTATTTGGTGGAGACTTGGAAGTAGTGAATGATGAGAAAAGGGACTAGAAAGGTTTTGAAAGTTCTGTCTTTTCAGGGAGTGTAGGCCTTTTTCTAAAGGCATCATATTTATCAGCTCCCTGGCAACTCTTACCAATATTTCCATGGTACCTGTATCTCTTATTTCTTTGGTTATTATTCTCCTCATGTAGTGGTTATTGGCCCCAGCAGTGGCGACCACTAGCCCAGGAGATCTTAGGAAGTGGGAGGGATGTAAGAATGGAGCCCTGAAGCCAGGGGCCAGTTCTGTGGCCCTCTTTTACCTGGAGTACTTTCTTCTAGGGTATAATTACCTGCTTGAAATCTCTCTATATATATTTTTAAAGATAGGGGAGGAAGAGATAATATGCAAACACATTAATTTGAAAACATTCTATAGGATAAAATTTTAATTTATTGCCACCCTGATTTTTTTTATTCTTTTTTTTTTCTTAGGTTTCTTGCTATTTAAAGATTTTTGTTTGAATGAAATTAATGAAGCTGTACCTCAGGTGAAGTTTTATGAAGAGGTAAGAAGTAACTGTTTTACTGATGCTTTTATTTCAAAAGCATATTTAAACTGTAACTTGAAAATATTAAGACTACTAAATGTCTTACAAATATTTAGAAATTCATTGAAAGTAATTAGTAGTACAAAATATAGCATTATGTTTATTAGAGATGCTAAGCTAACAACATCTATCAAAAGCTGAGCATGTTATAAAAATCATATCTTAAAGGCTTCAGCATGCCATTGAAGCAACAATGAGCAGTTGGACTAAAATTTCAGAGAAGGGAGAATCATTCAGTAGTAGCCTGAGGATTCCAGCTGTTCTGTTTTCTGTGGCAGTGTGCTGACTCTGGAGATGGGACTTGAGGCAGGGGACAGCTACTGGGGTTGAAAGGGAAACTACCCAGGGTCTTCTGGTCATACTGGAGTGACAAACTGGAGACTTAGCAGAGCATGTGGAGGCCCGCAAATACACGATCAATTTTCCCAACAAGGCATTTGGTGAAATGTGAGGTTGGAGGAGGGCTAAAGAGAGCCAGAAGCTTCTGGAAGGCACATTGGACTCTCCCACAGCCTCACAATGCTTAGGAAACATGGACCTTCGAGGGCAGGAGACGAAACCCCAGGGGGACTGGCCTGGAGCACCTCAGATCTACAGCTGTTTTTCACCTGGGGCAGCTATTGATTCTGGGTTCAGCAGGCAAATGAGAACCTAGGTTTGACTGCTTCTGGGAGACAGAACAGACAGAAGAGGTTTCTGAGGCTACAGATGAGACTGGAGGGCCCCCAGATATGCTAAAGAGGCACATCCTTTCTAGATATATGCCAACTTTAGATGCTGGGCAGGGCTGGAGGACAAAGAGTTAAGCTAAAAATGTCTCATGGGCAGAACTGAATCTAGTGCTGAGGAGATAACAATCTCTCCTTGAACTCTGTGGAGGGCCATGACTTAGAAAGAGGGTCGAGGAACAGGCACACTGGGCCTGCAAAAATGGCCTCGTACTTGGTTCTATCCCTTACTGGGTGGAGAGTCTCCTCCTTGCCTGAGCCTCATCCTTACCTGCTTAACCAAGTAGAAGGGGAGCCCTTTCTGTCTCTTTTGCACACAGAAGATAGTAGTGTTCAGCATAAAGAATTATTAGATATGCTAAGAGGCAGGATCATAGGACCCCAAACAAGGCAATAGAAGCAGACCAACAGATGGATCAGAGATTAGAATGAGCTGCCAGCTACTGTCAGATCACTATGAATAGTATGTTCAAGAAAATAGATTTAAGTATGGACTTAATAGATGGAGGCATAGATAATTAATGATAATTTAGATTTATTATAAGGACTTAAACAGATATTCTAAAAGAGAACATGCAAAATTTGAAGTTAGGACTTAATGGTTAGTTTCAATAGCAGATTATTTATAATACAAGACAAAAGAGGAGAACAGATCAGTAAATAATCTCAAACTGAAGACAGAGAAAAAAAGTAGAAAAATAAATAGATAAGGAACGTTATAGACACGTAGAATGTGCTTGGAAGGTATAATACATGTAGAACTAGAGTCTCAGAGAAGAGGGAGAGTAGGTCAAAGGCAAAATTTGTAGAGATAATAAGAATTTTACAAAGTGATGAACGCAACTGAGAGATTCAAAAGTTATAAAACCTTGAGCAAAGTGAATACAAAGGAAACCTATCTCTGCCCATCTACTATGGAAACTTAGGACAAAGAAAAAATTTAAAAACAGGATGGGGGTGGGGAAGACACATTACTTTTAAATTTGATGCACTGTGACATCTTAAAAGATGTGATTAAAAAAATTAGTGAAATGTCTATCTTTAAAGGAGAGAAAGATAAAAACTGCCAACCTAGAATTCCATTCCTGGCAAAAATTTCCTTCAAAAGTGAAAGTGAAATTAAGATATACTCAGACAAACAAAAAATGAGGGAATTTGTCAGTTGTAGATCTACCTGATGAGAAACTGTAAAGAGAAATACTTTTAAGCAGAAGGAAAACGATTCTAGGTGATATGCAGAAAGGACTGAAGAGCATCATGGAGGGTAAATGTACATGCAAAAGATCTGTGAATGCTGACCATGTAAACAGTGAGGTAATGTTTCTAGAGCTTAAAATGTATGTGAGATGGGGGGAGGGGAGGCGATGGGTGTGCTCCCACTTAGTGGCACCATGTAAGGGTGTATGGCACACCTTTTGGGTTTGGGACACAATTATAGGAGGGACTCTACCTAACATCTGCAAATGTTACAGACTAGTTGTTTTGTACACCCACACTAACCTAAAATAAACAAAAAATTTAAAGTAAAAATTAAAAAAAATACAAGACAAGAGCACAAAAGGCAGGAGAAGTAATGAATGAACTTAAAAGTATCTTAAGTCTATTAGGGAAAGTACTATAAGTAATAGTTTGCACTGGATTGTAATGAGTAAAGAATGTATATTGTAATGTCTAAGGTGACTTTAAAAGAACAGTGTGTATAGTTATGCACTGAATAGTGATGTTTTTTGGTTAACAACAGACCACTGTAGTACAGGGCTTCATACTGTGGCTTTTCTATGTTCAGATATACAGATATTAACCATCGTGTTCTAATTGCCCAGAGTGTTTGGTTTGGTGTTTGCTGGCATGCTGTACAGGATTGCAGCCTGGTAGCAACAGGCCACACATACAGGGTCAGGTGCAACAGGCCGTCCCATGTAGGGTGGTGTGAGGACACCATGATGGTCACACAGGAAGATGTACAGAGTTCTCAGAATGTGTCTCCATTAAGTGACCTGTAACTATGTTTCCAATGAGTCAAAATAGGAAAAAATTGAATGAAACAATAGTTAATTAATCAACAGCAAGGCAAAAATGGAATAAAAGGAGGACGTGAAATGGGTATGTCTAATTGAAACAGTAAAATAGTAGCTATAAATCTAAATAACTGCATATAATATAAGTAGACTAAATACTCAAAGTAAAAGAGTAAGTTTTTTCAGGCTGGGTGACATCATTTAAATGGTCGGATGGGGCAGAATATATAATAGAAACACTAACCAAAGCAAAGCTGGTAAACAGTACTAATATCAGACAAACTGCACAGTAATTATGGCTGCTTTGAAATAGAGAGCGATATCTCCCCATGATAAAGGGTCAATCCAACAGAATGTTACCAATAACATAACTTGAAAGTATATAAAGCAAACAATTGACAAAAATGAATGAGATAAATCTATAATTCTAGTGGAAGATATTAACACACACTCTCCAAGAGCTTATATGCACATAGAACAGGCAAAAAATCAGTCAGGATATAAAAGATAGTAATAAAATGATGCATGGATGGGGCCTAATTGACGTACCTGGAATGCTGCACCCTGAGAAGAAAGAATTCATGTTCTTGAGAGTCCGCATGGAACATCTAAATAGGTCATGTGTTGAGTCCCAAAGAAAGCTCCTGTGACTCCAAGATTGAGATTGACCATAACAGAGTTAAATTCAAATTTAATAACAGGGTTAACTAAGAAATGTTTAACTGCCTGGTAGTGAATATACTCATAAATAATTTATAGGTCAAAGAAGAAATTAAAATAGAATTTCAGAAATATTTTAAATTAAAATATTGTATATTTAAGAAATGACACATGCTATTGTTATTAGCATGATGTATCTTTACCCTAAAATATTTTAAATAGTCCAAGGAAAGCGTAGCATCGTTAGGCCTGAAACTGTGGTAGTAACCTGTAGGCATAGTTGAAAATTAGAGGGATGGCCCTTTCTACTGCCTCAGCCATGTATGTGAAAACTTGATATTTTTCACACTTTCCTTCAAAAACACAGCTGTTTCTGTGTTTCTGTGTGAACTTTAAACACTGGTGACTGGCTGTTGGCTTCCTCCCCAGCTCTTCTCACCTTTCTTCTTGGCACAGGACGCTCTGCCGCCTCAGAGCGCCCCCCGGAGGGTGCTGCGAGCTCTTCGGCAGCCTGCTCTGTCTTCTTTACTGAATTTACCATCGCTCCTTGGTACTCAAGGCTTTAAATGCGGAAGTTAAATTCTTCTCTAACTGCTTGGATTTGCCATTCCAGCAGATTCTTCCTTAATTTCTGGTTGTTTTTATGACCCCAGTCTGTACAAAACCACGTGGGCAGGTATCTTGAAGCACACGGTACATTGTATTTCCACTTTCCTGGGACCCCCAACTTTTAACAGTTCCCCACTTCCTGTGAGTTAAAGCCCTAATTGCTTATCCTGGCATTCAGATATCTCTACTTATTACCTACCTTTCCGGAAGGCTTTCAGCTTTCACTACCTTCTTATGCAGAATGTCCGCGATAGCCAGCTGCCTAACCAGCCTTCTCTGACCCCATCTTTTTTCACCACGTCTTTTCGCCACTCTAGATTGCTGCTTCAGGGCCTGCTGAAAACCTGATGTCCATTTTTTTCCAGATGGAACAACTCTATGTTTTCTAACAAGTCTGCTTGTCAACCATTCCCATTTTTCATGATGGTTTATTCCTCCGATTCTTAGACGGTTTGTGTCTGTTTCGCTCAAGTCCTACTTACCTTACATGTGCTCGCTGCTCGTGTGTGTCATTGGAATTTTAATCTGGACCGTGATTTGGTTCATCAGCAGGAGGCCTGGCCAGGACCTAGGTGCATGTGCCTCTCCCATGCAGTGGGATGTGGGGCAAGTCATTTGACAAACCCTGGAGCATGGACCTTGTGTCATACTCTGAGCTTGTAGATGCAGTGACGCTCTCTGTCCTGAGAAGCTACCCGAGCATTACATGAGCTCACCTCTAAAGGGAAGTTGGTGGTCATCCCCTGCTCGCTTGACAGTCTAACGGTGAAGTCCAAACAGGATACTACATGATCAGTTGCTTATTTAACTAAATATAGCATCTGTAATGTGCAGCTCAGTGTATGGGAAGCCGTGCAACATCATAGTAAGAATTCTAGCTCTAAACTCCACTGCGTAGGTGTAGATTTGGACTAGACTGCTTGTTAGCTATGTGAATGTAGGCAGGCAAATTATCCTCTCTCTACCTGGGTTTCCTCCGCTGAGAGTTAGGGTAATAACAGGACCTGCCTTGTCTGGTGGCCGTGTATATACCTCACGGGTAGTTGCTCTCAGGATGTTGATTTGATACACTTTCTGTTCCAGTTATATAGCGGGACAGCTTGTAAATGTATGTACATTATACCTAGCTTTAAAATCAAGTCATACAAAGTAGAAAATAAACATAAGACCAGAGGTAAATTTGCTATATCGACTTTTTTTTTTCACCCATTGAACCAATCTGCATTGAACATCAACCTTGTGCATGGTTTGGATGAACAAAGTCTTTATTCTCTTAGAGCTAACATTCTGTTAGAGAGAAAGAGACAGTCAACAAGTAATAAATAAATAAATAAAAACAGGAGTGTATCCAGAAGTGATAACTATTATGCAGTGACTCAAAACAGACTCAAAATTGATATTTGTGACTTGGTGGCCATTTGAGATTGAAGGGTCAAAGCTGTCTGAGGAGGTGGCATTTAAAGAGACTTGAATGTCAAGGAAACTAGCCCTTTGAAGGTAAGAGTGAAATAAGGAGAAAAGATTGTGGGCTGAAGTCATGGCCAAGACAGAGCCCCTAACATGGTGGGAAAGAATTGGCCCATCTGAGGAAGTGAAAGACACATGGTGTAAGTTGTCTTGGGTGCAAAGGGGGATTGTGAGATGCAGTCAGGCTGAAGAGAGACAGAGTTTGTGGGGCCAGAGTAACACATTTAGATTTTTGTCTAAAGCTCATGGAAAATTTAAAACAGAGGCTGTAGGTACAGTGTTTTGTAAATGGCAGTTAGGTCCAAGTGGTTGATGTGATTCATCTTCTACATCTCTGTTGATTTCATACCTGACTGTTCAAGCAGTTGCTGAGGGGAAGAGTCTTCAAGTCTTCAAATCTGGCTGCAGAATGCCGGTATCTTTTTTATTCTGTCGATTTTTCCTCACATATTTTGAAGTTTGTAATTAAGTGCGTATACACACATAGATTTATGATTGTTTTGTCTTCCAAGTGAAATGTCCCTCGTCATCTCTGGTAATATTCTTTGTCTTGACGTGAGTTTCACTGGATGTTAGTACTGATACCGCCACATCTGTTTTCCTATGCTATTTGCATGATGTGTTTTTTCCATTTTTCTACCGTCCACTTGTGCTTTTATGTTTAAAGTTCGAGGTTTTTCAGACATACTAAAATGTCCTGATTTTTTTTTCCTCATTCTGACACTTTTTGCTTTTAGTAGAATAATTTTAGATAATGTATTTAGTCTTTATGAAGTTTGTTGAGTTTCTTGAGTCTATAAATTTATATCTTTCACCAAATCTTGGAAAATTAGGGGTAGTATTTCTTTAAGCAGTTTTTTCTACCTTGATCTTTCTTTCCTCTCTGATTATGTGCAGGTTTGATCTTTGAATGTATCTTGATGTACCTTTATGTCTCACATGTGTTGTTTGATATTTTCTGCCAATATTTTTTTTCTTTTTCTTCTTCAGATTGGATAATTTCTGTGGATTTCTCTTCAAATTCATTGACTTTTTCTTTTGGCATCTCTGCTGTTATGTTGATCCATTGAATGTTTTATTTCAGATATCACACGTTTTACTTCTAAAGTTTCCATTTGGTTTTTTCATAGTTATTTTTCTGCACTGTTTCCTATCTTTTTATTCATTAACATGAATATTTTCTCTTAACTTTTTTTTGTTATGTCCAATTATGTTACCTGCTTTAAAATCCTTGTCTGATAATCCCAATATCTGGATCAATTTGGATTGATTTTCATTGATGGTTTGTTCTCTTGTGTATGTATGGGTCAACATTTTCCTAATTTCTTCATATATAGAATAATTTTTGGTTATATACTGAACATTACGATTAACTTATCAGAGACACTCTAAACACTGTCATGCTCCCACATGTGATACTCATTTTTTAATGAGTAGACAGTTAACTTGGTTTACTCAAACTTTAAGCTCTTTAAGAAGTTTAACTTCTCCTCTGCCTGGTGGTAACTGAATCGTATTCAGTGCTTTACGACTTAGCCGGGCTGCTGGAGTCTGCTGTGCTCATGTGTCATTATTAGGTCCGCCAGGGATTTTGACAGAATTTACACCTAGAATTTTGGAGTTCCTATTCTATGTCTCTTTATTTCCAGAAATATGTTCTCTTATAGCTCTTATTTGATGCCTCTTCTCCATTATCTGTGTACTTTTGGCTACTCTCTAATGCCTGTACGTAGTTTGTTTTATATATGTCCAGAATTTATGGTTGTTATTTCTGAAGGATTGTTCTATTACGAGGTAGTTGGATCTTACCAAAAGCACATCCTGGCTTTGTGACATATTCTTAATATGAGGCAAACATGATTTGCTGGTGAATTTTATGTAGGGGATGGTGTGGCAGTGGTGTGGGTAAAAGAGTGAAATCAGTGCTGGATTATTCATTTTTTGGATGAAGAAACTAGGAGGACGGATTTACTTGTTTTCATGATAGAGAAGACTGGGGCAGAAGGAGCCTGTTTAGCTGGAGGACAGAGGATGTAGAGATTAAAAGCTATAGTTAGATGTGATGAATTTGAAGTGAGATGCTTTCTGGATATTCACCTGAAAATGCCAAATGGGTAGTTGGATATTTAGAATCTGGAGCTCAGGGATAGAAAGTGAGTCTTAGAGATCTAGATTCAGTCATCAGAACAGAGTTTTGAAAATGTGAGGCTGAATAGCTTTATCTAAGGATAACATAGTTTAGCAAAAAGGGGGCCTCAGCACCGTGCCCAAGGCAGGTCAATATTTAGAAGTCAGGCAGAGTAGGAAGCGCTCCCAAAGGAGATGGAAAAAGAGGATCCTGTGTGGTCCCTGGAGAGAGTAGATCACAGAGGTCAGAGCACAGTTCTAAAGAAGGTAGGAGTGGACAAGTGAGTAGAGTGCTGCTGAGAAGTCAGTGAAGCCAGGGACAGAAGAGAGAGCCTTGGATTGGGAAGGCAGAGACTTTATTGGCCCCTCTCAGTGGAATGGTGGTGGAACAAGCAGGGGTTTGGGAGGAGTGGAGACATGACTGCTGTGGACCAAAAATTCTTACTCCTAGTGCTCAAGTTGTTTAGGTTGCACGTTCTGCTGTGAACTGTGTAATTACCGCATGCTCTGTGAGCGTTTGTGACTGATGATGGTAATTTCCTGTCCTACAGTAGGTAAGACTTTTTACCTTGAACGTAGACCCTTCTCTCTTCAGGTTACCTAGGCAACCACGTGCCAGAGTCAGAGGCAGCATTTACTCTGTGTGTTGCGGTAAGGCCACACTGTTTGGAGCTAACTGATGGATGGTTAACTACTCATTCTTTCCTCATTGGACTTATTGATAATAGGAAGAGAATTCTGAGTACAACCACACATACATTAGGCTACTGCTTTGCTTACTGTGGCTTACCTTTTCTGCTGTTTAAGGTCTCATTTATAAAGCTCAAGGCTCTGAGTAAAGATGGTATTATTGTTTAGAGTGTCATTGGTTCTGAGAATTCTCCGTATAGTCAGAATTTGACAGTTCACGGGCACTTCCATAGAATGAATGTTTGTTTAACCAAGTGTCAGTTTGCTTTACATGCTTCCTAGAGCTTAGACTTACATCCCATTATGCATGTTTTCATGGAATCCATGAAAGCTTTTTATTCTTTGCGGTTATTTCCCATGGAATAGTCTGTTGAAGCAGAAATTTTTGTCTTCAGTTTGGAAACAGCCTACCTTTCTATCCTAGCAGCCTGACACTAACGTTTGGATCTGTCAAAAGGAAAACACAACGAAAGGAATGAACCAACTCCCAAATCTTTTGTTTATTTTCTGACCCTTCCTTGGATTTTGGTGTGTGGCTTCTGTTCCTTTACTCAAGTGTAATCGCAGACACCGACACCGTGTGTGCACCTCGCGTGGTGTTTGAACTCTTTGGACTTGTTCTCCTAAGTTGACACAGGATGGGTAAGCCCTGGTCCTTGGCCTCTGCCAACGTTACTGACTTGATTTCTTCATTAAGACAGTCTTTTCCTCTTTGGTGGGGTGTCAGCCTACCTTCCATCTACCTGCTTTCATGTCGGGTTTTATTATCTGTTCCATCAATGCTTTATTCTTTGTCTTGGCAGGAACAGAAGTGTGAATTTTAGCCATCTCAGCATAACACTGATGATCTTTCAGGATAATTAAGATATTCCCAGTGATTTCTGTTCGTGAACCAGCTGTGCTCCTGTGGCTCACGTGGGACCTCAGTGTCTCACGTGTTCTTCTCTCCTCCGCCCCCTGACAGGGCCTTTATCCTTATTAGGCATTCTTTCTTATAGGATTTACTGGTTTAGAGTTCAAAACGTCAAGCCTAGACTATGAAGTAAAGGGTAACATTTCTATTCCATTTATATTCTCTCCCACCGGAATAGTTAGCTTTACCTTTGGTGACTCCAGGACAGAGTGCTCAGGTCCGAGGAGAGCTGACAGTTAAGGGGCTAACTGTTGAAAACATTTTTTTCCGGAAGTCATTTATAGTGATCAGTCATCATAGGTGTATTGAAGCTCTTTGTGACAGCCTTCCTCCCAGCTTCCTGTTTCGTTTATATTTTTAGTCTTTTCTTGTCTTTTCATTAAAAGTATTTATGTAAATAAATGGGAACACGTCTCTGATTTAGGGCTTTCTGTTACCAGGGTGGAGAAATTGGGATCATATCCACAAAAGGCAAATATTTCTAAAGCACATTTCATTATTTAATCTTTCTTAACATGGGGCAGGTTACCTTAGGTATACCTAAGCATAGCAAAATATACCATTTCAAGTCACCTTTCTGTTAATACTTTCATAGTGCAGGTAAGATTCCAACCTGAAACACTAGTGTTTTCATCTGTGGGTTAATTCTTTTCTAAACTACTTAATTATTTTAGTGGATCTTTAAAGAAATCCCTTTTCAGGAATCCTGGCAGTTCATTTTTTTTTCTCCTGTTAGTTTTGGAGCACTGTACTTGAGTGAGAACAATCCCTGTCATAACTCTTAGAACTGAATTACAGCCAAATTGAAATTATTTGTGCTTTGGAGAGAATTGGCAAGGACGCATGGTGCATGGCATGTGTATTGTAAGATAATTGTAACCATGGCAGGATTTGTTTCCTGATGTTATGTTTCTACATTTATGGAATGAGACTCATCATGGGGGAAAAAGTCCATTTGTTACGTTTCTAGTTGAGTCTAAATTATTCCAACTTCATCATTACAACATTAGAAGGAATTGTTTCCTGTGGAACAGCCAGTCAGTAATTTACTTTATCTCGTGTGGAAGTGGTTTCTGTCTGGGCTAATCATATCTTTTAATAAGGTAAATTTCTAGGAAGACATTACCTAAAATGATAACTTTTAAAAAATCTAGATAAAAGAATACGAAAAGCTTGATAATGAGGAAGATCGCCTCAGCAGAAGTCGACAAATTTATGATACGTATATCATGAAGGAGCTCCTTTCCTGTTCTCATGTAAGAATTTCTTCTTATTCTAGTGCTTGAGCACTGATAAATATGAGACCATGTTCAGTGTTTTCAGAATGAAAGTAAAATCATGGAAAGATGGTTAAAACTTAAAAAATGCATATCCCGGATGGAACCAATTTCTTCTGTTTTGTCATTTGTTTTCTGGTAATACTGGCACAGTATCTGTTAATTCATGAATTCTTAGTATATTTCCAAAAGCTGATACTTTTATTGCAAAAATTGATAAATAAAGTAGCTAATTTGGATAAGTTGAAGAAAAAGGTTAGTAGTCTCAATTTTAGAGGTTCTAGTAGAAATTTAGTTTATTATTTTTAATTTAGCTATGCTTTAACAATTAGGCTAATCAAACATTGATACATATAAATCTTAAGTTTATTTGAATTAATAATGGGGATTGTAATTATGTTAATTTTGTTCATTAATAGTTAAATAACATTTGAAGTGTATATATATATATTTTTGTAAATCAGATAAACATTCTAATTTGGGTCAAGAGGATAAACTGGATTCCTAGGAATTTATTCCACCAGGAATGAGTGGAATAATTAATAACATCACTACACTGGGACTGTTTTCCAAAGGAGTAGCCCAACTGTGCTGGCCTATTCTTCTTTTACAGTAGCTAATAATCACATGTGGTTATTTAAATTTAAATTAATTAAAATCAAATGAAATTAAAAATTTAATTCCTCAGTTTCCTCATGAGCCACATTTCAAGTGCTGCGTAGCGCGTGTGGCTGGTGGCTTCTGCGTCAGATGGCACAGGTCCACAGCTTGGCCAGCATCACCATCAGCGCAGAAAGTCCGTTTGGACTGCACTGGTCTGACAATGGCACATTTTAGTGCCTCTGTATTCATTGTGTTATTTACAGTCTTTCTGACATTTGAATAAGTGTGGCTAAAGATGACATCTTTGTGGCACATATTGCTTTAGTATTCTTCAGGCCCTCCTTGCTTGGGGTAGAAGCATTTCTGAGCTAGAACTAGTGATGGATGCTCATGCCTTGCCACCTCACTGGGGAGCCACGACCCCTTGGAGAATGCCAGATGTTCAGTGGCACAGCCTCTGTAAACTCAGTTTCTGTGCGTTTCAGCAACTTAGAAGGTTTTTAGCCATATGATGTGATTTTTAAGTCTTTCTTCTTACAGTTACACATTTATTGTAGGTATACCTAAGCATAGCAAAATATACCATTTCAAGTCACCTTTCTGTTAATACTTTCATAGTGCAGGTAAGATTCCAACCTGAAACACTAGTGTTTTCATCTGTGGATTAATTCTTTTCTAAACTAATTAATTGCTTTAGTGGAATTATTAAGACAATTTGACCTTTCAGTGGGGGTGGGGAGGATACAATTTGTAATTTTTGTCAGTGGAAGCCTCATTCTTTTTACCCTGTTCCTCTCTGCTGTGGTTATAGCAAGACTTTCCTTAACATGGAGCCTTTTATAACTCTGGCCTGGCTTTGTAAGCCTGACATTTAATTCTTAAGTATATTTTCATGTATTCATTTTCTCTTACAGAGTAGAAATTTCACATTTTTAGAATCCCATTATCAGCTGTATACACTTAATCTGCTGATAATAGGATTCTTTACACTTTTTCTCACAGTGACCTTCAACTTTAGGGGAACTAGATATGTAAATCAGATACCCCCTAGGTATGGTGTCTAAGAACTATGGATGCCCAGAGAAATAATGTCTTCTACAATACAAACAATGCATTGTATTGCCTATAAATAATCAAGAAGTTTTTGAAGAATGCTTGGTAATATATTTACGATATGTTGCTGTTCAGTAATTATTGTGTTAAATCATCTGTTGTGATATTATATAATATACAGAAGTCTATTCTCTTTTGTTATTAAAAAGTATTTTTGATTTTTGAAAGCCGTTCTCAAAGCAAGCTGTAGAACATGTACAAAGTCATCTATCTAAGAAACAAGTGACATCAGCTCTTTTTCAGGTAAGATAAAATTCTTTCAAAATAAATATGTCTATTTTGTTTAACAGTTAGTTGACCTGGTGACATTCTTTCTGCATGTGTGAATGTACTAGAGGAATTGATTTATAAGACTGTGTTCTTATCCAAAGAGGTATCTGAGCAACTGAAGTATAATATTGCTTGTCTTCTCATTGAAATGCGATTTTCTACCAACATGCTTCCTAAAGGCTTTCCTGAGAAAAGCCACTTGAGCTTTCTAGTAACATTATGTTCTAGAAATCAATCAAGATAAGACATCAAAGAAGAAAGATTTTTCCCATTTGACATTGTGGTGGCTTGTAAGGACTTTACAAGATTTATTTTGTATTACCAGGGTGTTGATACTTGCTGTGATTATTCTTTGGATAAAATAAGATTTATTTTCAAGAATCAAGAGTGAATGTTTGAATGATCTTTGAGTCACAACTGAGGAATTATATTTTATCTTGGCAGTTCACATTTTTATTTATTTTTAAAATTTTGTATTTTTAATTATGATGAGTACATCACAGCAGTGTAGGTTACTCATATCTTCAACATCATACAGTCATGTAGATTTCAGTGACAAGACTTGGAAAACAAAATTCATAATAGGCCTTTGTATTTACTATTCTTTAAATGTAATGGTTTTACTTCCTCCCAAATGTCTTCTTCATCCTTTCTTTTCTGTAGACGTAACACTGATTTGCAAGGACTGTCTGATTTTCAAATGGATAATGTATATTTTACATATCTATGAATTATAAGGAATATGAAAGAATGCAGTTGAACAATGTAATGATTTTCATAAATGAAAATAATTAAATTCTCTTTTTCTTGGATTATTCAGTCATTTGCAGTGAGGTAACTGACTTTTGATTTGATAGTTTTTATTTCTTAAAAATTGAATTTGATTATTCTCTAGAGCAAATACTAATTTGGCTTCTAGAGCATTTGGGTGGTGACCAGTAGGGTGTTACCTTTCTGCCAAAATAATTAGATGGCCTTTTCATGAAATGTGGGACCTGTCTGTATAGTCAGGTGGGTTACAAGCCTGAACTCTGAAGTTCATTGACCTGACCTGGAATTAAATCTCAGGGCCATAGCTGGGGGACCCTGAGCAAACTTCTGTACCTTCCTAACTTCATCTGTGAAATGGAAATGTTAGAGGATTCAGTGAGACAGGGACAATTCTGTGGCTTTGTATCGGGTATGCCCATCACAGTGTCTCACAAATGTTAGTTAGCCATTAATACAAATTCTGTTTGCACATTCAAAAAATGCAATGTGAATATGTGCTTCTTGCCATCTCAATGATATTCTAGTGTCAGATTTTCAGTTTTCAGCTGACTGCATGGCACATAACCTGTCAATTAGATTTAACATGGCTAACCTATACCTCATCATACACGGGTTTTACAATTCTGGTTTTAACTCTTTCTGTAGCATAAATAACACTGAAAACAAACTGCTCTAAGTAAAATACAAAAACCACCAAGATTATTTTCATGCCTTAAAGAAAACATTCATTTAGAAGCTATTTCTTTAGTATATTCTTCAAAAACACTTTACGGATTTGTTCATTAAAAAAATGAATGGAAATAATATTCTGGTAAAATTGACATAGGATGGGTGGTATTCTTATTTCAAAGATGAAGAAAATAAAGTTCATTAAAATAAGTAGTGTATTAGTGCAATTCAGTGTAACATTTACCATTAAAAGATAGTGGTAATAGTATAAGTAAAAGTTGTATGTTTTTTTGTTTGTTTTTTTTTGAGACGGAGCCTCAAGCTATCCCCCTGGGTAAAGTGCCATGGCATCACAGCTCATAGCAACCTCCAACTCCTGGGCTCAAGCGAGTCTCCTGCCTCCGCCTCCCAAGTAGCTGGGACCACAGGCGCCCACCACAACGCCCAGCCATTTTTTGGTTGCAGCCATCATTGTTGTTTTGGCGGGCCCGGGCTGGGGATTCGAACCCGCCACCTTAGGTGCATGTGGCTGGCGCCTTAGCCACTTGAGCCACAGGCGCTCAGCCATTTTTTTTTTTTCCAAAAAATATGGAACACTTCATGAATTTGCGTGTCATCC
>CAUYQV010074909.1:0-10193 GCA_963574575.1 Galagoides demidoff
CCAAAAGAAAAGATAGCCAGGCGTTGTGGCCGGCACCTGTGATCCCAGCTACTTGGGAGGCTGAGGCAGGAGACTCGCTTGAGCCCAGGAGTTGGAGGTTGCTGTGAGCTGTGATGCCACATCACTCTACCCAGGGGGACAGATTGAGGCTCTGTCTCAAAAAAAAAAAAAGAATCCTTTCTTAATGAAATCCATCAAGTCTAATTTATTTGTGTGGCTTTTTTCTAGAGTTCAAACTTAAGAATTACACATGCAAAGTTGTCTAAGTTTCTCTAGAACAGAGATACACAAAGAATAGTACTGAACATGAAAATAAACCTTATTCTTTAACAAACCATTTACTGCTCTTCAATAGGTTATTTTTACTGTGTCTGTTAAAATCCCAAGGCCATATTTTAGAAAATGCAGCCTACAGTTGAACATTACGTCCAGCGTTCTTAGTGATCACAGAAAGAGAACATTGTTTTTAAAATGTTGATAAAACGTGGGCAGCGCCTGTGGCTCAAAGGAGTAGGGCACTGGCCCTATATACCGAGGGTGGTGGGTTCAAACCCAGCCCAGGCAAAAACTGCTTTAAAAAAAAATGTCGATAAAACTGAATAAAATTGGGTGGCGGCTGTGGCTCAGTGAGTAGAATGCCGGCACCATACACCAACAGTGGTGGGTTCAAACCCCGACAAACTGCAACAAAAAATAGCCAAGCGCTGTGGCAGGTGCCTGTAGTCCCAGCTATTCGGAGGCTGAGGCAAGAGAATCACCTAAGCCCAGGAGTTGGAGGTTGCTGTGAGCTGTGATACCATGGCACTCTACCCAGGGGCACATAAGTAAGACTGTCTCAGAAAAAAGAAAACTGAGGATCAAGGGGTTGCCCGATGTGAGACAGCTAGTAAGTATTAGAACCATGGTTGGAACCCTTTCCTTACAGGCCTGTTCACGCTATACGAAGCTGCCTTTTTTTTTGAGACAGAGTCTGACTCTGTCACCCTGGGTAGAATGCCATGGCATCATCGTAGCTCACAGCAATCTCTAATTCCTGGGCTCAAGTGATCCTCTTACCTCAGTTTTTCTATTTTTAGTAGAAATGGGTCTCAGTCTTGCTCAGACTGGTCTCAAACTCCTCAGCTTAAGCAATCCACTCACCTTGGCCTCCCAGAGTGCTGGGATTACAGGCATGAGCCACTGCACCTGGCCTAAACTACTAAATCATTATTTGTTAATAACTAATGTCCAAGTAATTGAAGATATGGCTACCATTTTCTCCATCTTACAGAAGGAAAGGCTAATAAGAGACAGAGGTTAAATGTTTCCTTACATAGGTCGTAAAGTGAAGAAAATTGCAACAAGGGTCCATGTATTCCAAAACCATCAGAATTCCCCTTCTCTAAACACTGTGAGCCAGGAGTGACAGCAGACACTTTTCATGCATTACCTTTTTTTAGAGATGGATTCTGTGTCACCCAGGTTAGAGTACCACTGGCTCAGTCATAGCTCACTGGAGCCTCCAACTCCTAGGCCCACATAAACCTCCCGCCTCAGTCTCCCAAATACCTAGGACTCCCATGTGCATCACGAAGCCCAGCTAATTTTTTTATCCTTTGTGGAGATGGGATCTCACTGCCGAGGCTGGTCTTCAGCCCCTGGCCTCAAATAATCCTCCTACCTTGGCCTCCCAAAGTGCTGGAATTATAGGCATGAGCCATCAAGCCTGGCCTACATGTATTATTATGTCTTATTTAATCTTTAAAATAGTTGATGTAGGTGCTATTATTCCATTTTTTAGATGCAGAGACTAAGATACAGAAAGCTGAAGTTTCTTTTCCAAGTTCCTACATCTAGTAAGTGGCAAGGCTGGGATAGGAAATTATGACCAGAAGATAGTTGCTGAAATTCCAAACTGTTTCCGTGCCTGTCCCCCCTGGACTTCCTCTGTACAATCTGGTTTGTATACAGTGCTGTGTAGAAAATATAGAAAACATGAAGTCTTTCCAGCTCATTTCCCTTGATATTTAAATCTCTTTCTAAAAACATAAAGAGTCCCCCTCATTCTGTCTTTTATAAGAAACGCACTGTGCTGGTGGAGTGAGATTGCAGTGTGGGTCCAAGTCAACCTTGTTAATGAACAGGAAGTTTTGTAGACGATTTAGGTTTGAAGAGCTTTGAAGCAAGGATAGTGGCAGTCACCTCCACTATTGGAAGCAAGGATAGCAGCAGTCACCCCCACTGTTAGAAGCAAGGATAGCAGCAGTCACCCCCACTGTTGAAGAATGTTCTGTTTGATGGTGTTTCTGAGTCGAAAAAACTTGTAGTCTCATATTCAAAAGGTTGATAACCCGGCTAACAAATCAACTGGCAACTGGAATACAGTATTTATGGGAAAGTATTTTTCAACAGAAAAAACAATAAAAGATACTCCTACAAAGTATAAAATTACAGCTGTTCTTGACCCCCCCAAGGAGAAAGGTTATGATTAGCTGAAAGTCACTGGCTGCTCAGGCTAACTGTGGCAAACACTTGACTTCAACAGAAATCATCTTCTCGTGATGATCATGCCTTTCAAACACAGAAGTTTCCTAACCACATTTTCTTTTTTAAAAATTATTTTTTATTAAATCATAACTTTGTACATTGATGCATTTATGGGGTTCAGGGTACACTTCTATATATAATGTACATTTTCATTATTTACTATTTTAGTTTAAACACATTTATTTAATCATTCCCTCATCTTAGACTTTAAGTACCTATTCTATTCTCTGGGGAAATTCAAATGTGAGCAAGATACAGTAAATACTATCACCCTAGTATATCACAAGATGTTATGATTATGGGCTAATTTTTATGGGAGACCAGAGCTGAGTGTCACACCTGTGACCAGGGGGGAAAAGTGGAAACAATACCAGGAAAGAAAAAAGTGATCCGCTCAGAGCTCTCACCCGCTGCCTTTGCACACTCTGTATCTGCTTTTTGTTTAAGGTATTGTTTACTGCGAGCCAGGAACCATCCCGATGTTTACAGAGACCATTCATCTTCATTTTACTAAGTGCCTAGCAGTATTGAGTTTTTCCTGCCACTCCTTCTGTTCCTTCAAAGTAGACTTCAAAGTTGGAAACTAGAAAACTCACTCCCTCCACTGTGTTCTGGGATATTGAGGCACTGGGCATATTTCTGGGATTCTGTCTCCTGAGTTGGAACAGCAGGAGCCTTACCAGGGACTTAACTGCAGTTGGCCTAACCAAAGTGAGGAAATTATTGTTAGAAGTCCAGGTAGGGATCCTCTTAGTCTCAGCAAGCAACAGCCAGCAGCAGGCTAAGAAAGCATTTAGGCTTTTTTTTTTTAAGAGACAGAGTCTTACTTTGTCACTCTCAGTAGAGTGCTGTGGCATCACAGCTCACAGCAACCTCCAGCTCTTGGGTTTAGGCGATTCTCTTGCTTCAGCCTCCTGAGTAGCTGGGACCATAGGCACCCAAAACAATGCCTGTTTTTTTTGCAGTTTGGCCAGGGCCATATACCCTCGGTATAAGGGGCCCACGCCCCACTCACTGAGCCACAGGCGCCACCCAGCTTTTAATGTCTTGGTCCCTTGCTGTGATTTTGCTTTGGCCATTCTTTTCTGAGGGCTGGGCTAGGTTGTGAAAAATGGCGGGTCAAGCTTTAATGTTTGCATTGTTGCCATTTGAGAGCAGCCATAACTTGGGTGAGAATCTTTCTTTTAATTCAGAGTCCCTGGAAAAGAGAACCTGACCCAGCTTAGGTCAGGTAGCCATACCCAGTCCAATCAACTACTCCAATCAGAGTCATACTGAGCAGAATGAATGTTGGTGGGCTTTCTGCTGGTTACAGGTTCATTGGAGGAGGGAAAGACTAGAAGAACAACAGCCCTAAATGTGCCCCGTGGCCATCTACTTACAACATCTTTGATTAGTTCCTCAGATATGATTTATGATAGTAGAATTAATTGTCCAAGGATATGAATATTCTCAAGGTCTTCCTAAGGTACTGCCAGTTGCCAACATTATTACTCACTTTCTCATCTCGTCTACATTTATAGACCAAAAATTTGAAACTAATCATAACTCTCATCTCGCTCTTTCTTTCTTTTTTTTTTTTTAATGGTGATTTATTTTTGAACTCAGTAGTTCCATTAGTAGCCTTTTTGGTTTTTTGCAGTTTTTGGCCAGGGCTGGGTTTGAACCCGCCACCTCCAGCATATGGGGCCAGTGCTCTACTCCTTTGAGCCACAGGTGCTGCCCCTTTATTTATTTATTTATTTTTTGAGACAGAGTCTTGTTTAGCAGGCTTGGGCCTGGCACCAACCTGCCACCCTTGGTGTATGTGGCTGGCGCCGTAACCACTGTGCTACAGGCACAGAACGAACTCTCATCTCTTTTCTTTCTTTTTAGAGACAGAGTCTCACTTTATTGCCCTCGATAGAATGCCGTGGCGTCACAGCTCACAGCAACCTCCAACTCCTGGGCTTAGGTGATTCTCTTTTCTCAGCCTCCTGAGTAGCTGGGACTACAGGCACTCAACACCCAGCTTTTTTTTGTTGCAGTTTGGCTGGGGCTGGGTTCAAACCCACCACCCTCGGTATATAGGGCTGGTGTCCTATCCACTGAGCCACAGGTGCCACCCACACCCTCTCATCTCTTTTATTACAGAGATAAAGTAGCCAAAATATTTTCCAGGCCTGGCATACTGGCCACACCTGTAATCCCAGCACTCTGGGAAGCCGAGGCAGGTGCATTACCTAAACTCAGGAATTCAAGACCATCCTGAACAAGAGCAAGATCCCATTTCTACTACAAATAGAAAAACTAGCAGGGCATTGCGGTGAGTCCTATAGTCCCAGCTACTTGGGAGGCTGAGGCAAGAGGATTACTTGAGCCCAAGAGTTTGTGGTTGCTGTGAACTGTGATGCCGTGGCACTCTAGCCTGGGCAACAGAGTGAGACTCTGTCTCAATAAATAAATAAATAAATAAACGAATGAATGAATAAAGTTTCCATGTAGCTAGTAATAATTTGTATTTCTTTTTCTGAAAATTGGCTATTGGTATCTTTTGCTTACTTTTTTCTATTACAGTTTTGCGGCTTTTGTGATTTATTTATATAATTTTTAATATGTGGATTTTATATGCTACATAGAAGAGTATATCATATTTCCTTTGAGATTTCTTTTATTACTAAGCATAAACTCTTAGAAAGTCTTTTCCTTAAAAATTCCTCCCCTTGGGCAGTGCCTGTGGCTCAATGGGTAGGGCGCCAGCCCCCTTTACTGAGGGTGGTGGGTTCAAACCCAGCCCCGGCCAAACTGCAACAGAAAACTAGCCAGGCGTTCTGGCAGGCTCCTGTGGTCCCAGCTACTCATGAGGCTGAGACAAGAGAATCACCTAAGCCCAGGAATTGAAGGTTGCCGTGAGCTGTGTGATGTCACGGCACTCTACCGAGGGCAATAAAGTAAGACTCTGTCTCTACAAAAAAAAAAAAAAAAAAAATTCCTCCCCTTGGAACCCTTTCATACAGAAATATGCCTAAGTTTCCAGGGACATCCATTGCAGACTTTTTTTTTTTTTTGAGACAGAGTCTCGCTTTGTCACCCCAGATAGAGTGCTATGTCATAGCTTACAGCAACCTTAGACACTTGGGCTCAAGCAATTCTCTTGCCTCAGCCTCCCAAGTAGCTGACAGCTACTTGGGACCCCTACACAGGGTCCGGCTATTTTTTAGAGATAGAGAGATACTAGATAGCTAGATACTCTAGCTCAGGCTGGTCTCCAACTTTTGAGCCCAGGCGACCTGCCCGCCTCAGCCTCTCAGGGTTCCAGCTGGGCACAGTAGCTCGTGCCTGTAATCCCAGGTCACAGGGTGGGTGCTTTCAACTTCACAAAATATGGCCAAGTTGCTTTCCTAAATGATTACACCAATTTACAGTCCCATCAGCAGTATATAAAGAGATCTACTGATCCAAAAACTCCTTACCTGTCGAGAATGCAGACATTTATATTATCTTCTAATTTTTATTTTATTTTTCTTTGCACTAAACTCTAAATTAATTTGAATATGCAGTATAAGATGAAAACCTAAGTTGACTTGTGTATTTATTTTGTTTCTTTTCTTTTGTTTTTTAAGACAGGGTCTCTTTCTGTTTCCCAGGCTGGAGTGCACTGGCATAATCATAGCTCACAGCAACTTCAAACTCCTCGGCTCAAACAATCCTCCTGCCTCAGCCTCCTGAGAAGCTTGGACTATAGGCACATGCCACCATGCCCAGTTAATTTTTATAAGTTTTATAGAGAAAGGTGTCTCACTGTGTTGCCCAGGGTGGTCTGAAACTCTTGACCTCAAGTGATGTTCCCACCTCAGCCTCCTAAGTGCTGAGATTATAGGTATGAGCCACCACCCACAGCCAGATAAAGTTGATTTTTTTATAAATCAATTTTCCTACCACCATTTATTGACCAGGAAGGTCCTTCGTTATACACTGTAGAATCTTATTCTTTTTTTTTTTTTTTTGAGACGGAGCCTCAAGCTATCCCCCTGGGTAGAATGCCATGGCATCACAGCTCACAGCAACCTCCAACTCCTGGGCTCAAGCAAGTCTCCTGCCTCAGCCTCCCAAGTAGCTGGGATTACAGGCACCCACCACAACGCCCAGCCATTTTTTGGTTGCAGCCATCATTGTTGTTTGGCGGGCCTGGGCTGGGGATTCGAACCCACCACCTTAGGTGTATGTGGCTGGTGCCTTAGCCGCTTGAGCCACAGGCGCCGAGCCTAGAATCTTATTCTTATTCTCACTTACTGATTCACCCAGTTGAATTTCAGGATTATTTTGTAGCGTTTTCATAAATAATCCATTGGGATTTTACTTTAATTGCATCAGACCCATGAATTATTTTGGTCTAAAACCCACATTCAATGGATCATTCCCATATTCTCAAAATTGAAGGACTGACCTCTTCACTGCACACAATCTAGTGCCGTCAGCCCCTAAACTGTCCCCTCACAATTATGTCAGGTTCATCATTCTAGCAGGCTGGTGTCCTCTCTGTCCCCTGAGCTTTGATTATTGATTGTTTCCTCCAAACATTTGAGCATGAGGTTCTCTCCCAGCAGGAATTCAAACCTTTCTTCCACTTCCCTTCATTGTGTTTATTTAAATCTTTTTCCTTCAAAAGCAGGCTGGTATCCAGCTCCTCTAAGTGGGCAAAGTCAGGCATTATCTCACTATCCTGCATTGCCATTCAGGTTTCTCACGTCTGTCTTCAATATTTCTCTGGTTGAGTTTAACTAAAATGAGAAAAAGGAGACAAGTGGAATTTGCCTGAAGCGACATCTAGTAAAAAACAGTTGCTGGTTTAAGGAGCAGCAGCCAGGTCAGGCACTGCACCTATGACATGGTAGCCCTGAGGAGGTGAGGTAGCAGGACAAATAGAAGAGAGAAAAGGCTGGAGTTGGTGCCTCAACGAGCCACTGGGTCTGGATGTGCTGAAGCCACGTAACAGAGAACCCATCATCCTCCCCACCATCAAAGTGCCTTAGTAGCCACCAGCCTGCGCATACACTGTCTCAT
The DNA here is from genome assembly GCA_963574575.1 of Galagoides demidoff. Lineage (NCBI taxonomy): Eukaryota > Metazoa > Chordata > Mammalia > Primates > Galagidae > Galagoides > Galagoides demidoff. The sequence continues at coordinate 7,570 of CAUYQV010074909.1, forward strand.
TTAACCCTTGCAAAACTTTTCATATAGGTGGCATGATCACCATATCACCAGTGAGGACACTGAAGCTTAGAGTTTAAATGTAAAATCAAGGTCACACACAGCTAGAATTGGCAGTGCTAGGTCTGCAACCCTGACCTTCTAATTGACCCCAGTTCACAGCTCTTTCTACCATACACGCAGCTGCTCCCATATTTATCATGTTTTTTTTTTTTTTAAAGAAATGGGGGCCTCACTATGTTGCCTAGGTTGGCCTTGAACTCCTGGCCTACTCCCACTCTAGCCTCCCAAGCCTGTTAACTTTTCTTTTTTTTTTTTTTTTTTGAGACAGAGCCTCAGACTATCCCCCTGGGTAGAGTGCCGTGGCATCACAGCTCATAGCAACCTCCAACTCCTGGGCTCAAGCGATTCTCTTGCCTCAGCCTCCCAAGTAGCTGGGACCACAGGTGTCCACCACAACGCCCGGCTATTTTTTGGTTGCAGCCATCATTGTTGTTTGGCGGGCCCAGGCTGGATTCGAACCGCCACCTTAGGTGTATGTGGCTGGTGCCTTAGCCACTTGAGCCACAGGCGCTGAGCCTAACTTTTCTTTTTTTAAATTTTTATTCTTAGGCAATGCCTGTAGCTCAGTGGGTAAGGCGCTATCCACATACACCCAGGCTCCCAAGTTTGAAACAGAAGCATCTACAGCTGCCAACAGTGTAATTGATAGAGGCCCAGGCCTGCTAAACAATAATGACAACTGCAACAAAAAATAGCCAGGTGTGGTGGCGGCTGCCTGTGGTTCCAGCTACTTGGGAGGCTGAGGCAAGAGAATCACTTAAGGCCGAGAGTTTGAGGTTGTTGTGAGCTGTGACACTACGGCACTCTACTGAGGACTATAAAAGGAGACTCTGTCTCAAAAAAATTCTTAATTGTGGTAAAAAGCATAATATTTATACTTATGTCTTTAAGTGTGCAATTCAGTAATTTCAACTAAATTCACTTTGTTGTATAACTGATCTCTAGAACTTTTTCATCCTGCAAAACTGAAACTCTATACCCATTAAATAACTCCCCATTCCCATCCCTGAGGTCCTGGTAACCACCATGCTACTTTTTGTTTCCATGATTTTGACTAGATATTTCACAGAAGTGGAAGCCCATAGGAACTATACTTCTGTAATTGCCTTATTTCTTTCATTCAGCAGAATGTCTTCAAGTTTCATCTATGTTGTAGCATGTGACAAGATTTCCTTTTTTTTTTTTTTTTGGTGGGTGAATAATTTCCATTATGTAAATTGGATGACACCTGTGGCTCAAAGGAGTAGGGCGCTGGTCCCATATGCTGGAGGTGGTGGGCTCTAACCCAGACCCAATTCTGGCCAAAAAAACTGCAATAAATAAATAAATAAATACCACGTTTTCTTTTCTTTCTTTTTTTATTTTTTACAGTTTTTTTTTTTTTGGGCCAGGCTGGGCTTGAACCTGCCACCTCTGGTATATGGGGCCGGCGCCCTACTCCTTTGAGCCACAGGTGCTGCCCAAACCGCATTTTCTTTTATCGATTTAGCTGTCTGTGAACATCTGGGCTGCTTACATCTCTTGGTAATTGGGAATAATGCTACAATGAACGTGGGTATACAAATATCTTTTCAAGACCCTGCTTTCAATTTTTTTGGTTATATATTCAGAAGTGGAATTGCTGGATCATATGGTAATACTATTTTTAGTTTTTTTGAGGAATCATGTTAACTTTTAAACAAATAGCCCCATTCTCACGGACTCTACTGCAATATGTTAAGAGGAGGCATATTGCCTTCCCTCTAATTAAATTGAAAATAGCAATCATGTTCATATATAACCATTAGAATATGTTTAAATTTCTTAAGATGCATCAGTTACACTGTTGGCAGCAGTAGCCACTTCCATTTCCTCCCAGTCTCAGTTAGCAAGCTGTTTTTCACTTTGAGCAACACCCTCCCCCAATATCATGGTCACTAGAGCAGAAGATTCATAATGAGGGGCCTGTTCTCTTCAGTACTGTGTCCAGAGTAACTAGCACAATGGCTGGCATATAAAAGGCACTCAAAAGAAATAGATGAAGGAATGCATGCACAAAAGACCATGTTGCTGGGCATAGTTTTTAAAATTAAACTTAGCCCCAGTATTCAGACATAATAGTTGAGTATCTCCTGCTCCAGCAAGCAAAATGTAGAACACAGATGGCAAAGAGACATTCGATGATATGATTTTACCAGAATGATAATAACATCCCCCGCCTATATATTGTGATTTATGGAAGTAAATATGGTTTAACAGAAAACCCGGTGAACTTGGAGTCAGAACATGTGAGTTCAGGTATTGGTATTGCCTTGACTGCTTTAGCATTTGTTGTTTTTGTTTGTTTGTTTGTTTTTGAAACAAAGCTCACTTTGTCACCCTGTGTAGAGTGCTGTACTATCATAGCTCACAGCAACCTCAAACTCTTGGGCTCAAGCAATTCTCTTGCCTCGGCTTCCCAACTACCTGGGGGTGTAGGCACCTGCCACAGTGTCCAGGGAGTGGCTAGTTTATTTTAGTAGAGACAGTGTCTCACTTTTGCTCAGACTGATCTTGATTCCTGAGCTCAAGCAATGCAACAGCCT
>CAUYQV010074910.1:0-42099 GCA_963574575.1 Galagoides demidoff
TGCCATGGCATCACAGCTCATAGCAACCTCCAACTCCTGGGCTCAAGCGAGTCTCCTGCCTCAGCCTCCCAAGTAGCTGGGACCACAGGCGCCTGCCACTATGCCCGGCCATTTTTTTTTTTTTTTTTTTTTTTGCAGCCATCATTGTTGTTTTGGCGGGCCTGGGCTGGGGATTCGAACCTGCCACCTTGGGTATATGTGGCTGGCGCCTTAGCCACTTGAGCCACAGGCGCTGAGCCATCGTTACATATTTTTACAGAAACCCATCAGTTGGCTCGGTGCCTGTGGCTCAAGTGGCTAAGGTGCCAGCCACATACACCTAAGGTGGCAGGTTCGAATCCAGCCCGGGCTGCCAAACAACAATGACGGCTGTGACCAAAAAATAGCCGGGTGTTGTGGCAGGCGCCTGTGGTCCCAGCAACTTGGGAGGCGGAGGCAGGAGACTCGCTTGAGCCCAGGAGTTGGAGGTTGCTGTGAGCTATGCCATGGCACTCTACCCAGGGGGATAGCTTGAGGCTCTGTCTCAAAAAAAAAAAAGAAACCCATCAGTCATTTTAGGAGGTCGTTGGTGGTAGAAATAGTGGAATTCTGGTTAAGGGGGTTTCCAAATAACTAACAGGTAACATTGACACTTGGAATACAACTTTTCATCATTTTGATTGAAAATTTCTTCAGTATATTTACAGTTTCCTGTTATAGCAATCTTAGGGAATAAAACTTTAACTTCTTGGCAATGGTTACCTTAAGATGATCTGTTATTCTCTGCTGTAATGTGGTGATTGAAGTATTCTAAGCTCTTTGCTACTGCTTTAAAAATTATTATTCTAGAGGTGCCTCTTTTGTCCCTCTTGGTTGCTCTCATTCTGCTGCATTGTGACATCTTCGCTGTCACTAGATTACTTGCCATTGGGCCTATTTTCCTTCTAATTTTTATCATAGTTTGTGATGATCCCTTTGAATTTTTTATTTGTTTTTATAATATAGCAATCATTCTCATTTGGGCTTGAGAGTTCATAGGATTTAGCTTTTAGAGTCATTATCCTATAAGAAATTGTATTTCTTATATTCATCTTTATTTTACCTCTTTGACACTTGTGTTGTTTATATTCCTGGTGGGTTTTTTTTTTTTTTTTTCTGAGACAAGAGTCTCACTTTGTCACCCTGGGTAGAGTGCCACAGTGAAGCGATCCTCTTGCCTCAATTTTTCTATTTTTAGTAGAAACAGGTTCTTGCTCTTGCTCAGGCTGGTCTTGAACTCCTGAGCTCAACCAACCCACCTGGCTTGGGCTCCCAGAGTGCTTGGATTACAGGTGTGAGCCACTGCACCTGGCCTTCTTGGTAGTGTTTTCATTTCCTTTTAGATTGAGATGGGAAGACCTTTCCCGTAAAGGGCAAGATAGTAAATATTTTAGGCTTTGCAGGTTCTATAGTCTCTACTACCACTCAGCTGTTGTAGTGTGTAAATTAATGGTTCTGTTTTCCAATAAAACTTTATTTACAGAAACAGGTATTGGATCATCGTTTGACTCTTGTTTTGGATGAATTTGTGTACTTCTGGAATAACTAAGGATGCTAGATGTCCAAACTGAGGGAATGTTGGAGTACTCTTATATCTGCTGTGATCATAACATATTTATATAACATTTAGTGTATATGTATTTTTAAGTTTCATATTAATGTGAGAAATTAAGTTACAATGTTTGCATTTGTTAGGTGCAATCCCCATTGTGGTTGTGTTCCGCACCCAGGAGGTGTGCCATATATCCTTACATTGTGCCCATTAGGTGGGAGCACACCAGTCCCCCTCCCTCTTCTGCTCTCCTCTCCCCCCAACTTTTGTTGTGTTTATAATAAACTCATGTTTTCCAGAAAAGATTATGTATAATGGAGTTACTACCTTCTAGGGCTGACAAACTTCTACATTTTAAAAAGAGTTTACATTTATTTTATTAATTTCTTTTGGCTTGTTTTAGACTTCTGAGAAGGAAATAATCAGTAAAGAACAAGGTAATGTTAAAGCACAGGGGGCTTCCGACGTTGTTCTTTATAAAATTGACGTCCCTGCCAATAGATATGACCTCTTGTGTCTGGAAGGATTGGTTCGAGGACTTCAGGTCTTCAAAGAAAGGTAAGGAAGGAAATATGTTTGTGAAATACTTTGCTAAGCTGGATTTTTTTTCCTAGTAATTACCAGCAACCATTTTTTAAGTTTCTAGAGAAAAACTTGTTGTGCAGGAACACAGCTTTAGGTCTCCATAGAGGGAAGATTTGAGGATAAGGTTCATGTAGATTTTACTGACCTGAAAATTTATGTGCATGTTGAATCTATCATTTTGGGAGCGTATGAAAACTGGGGGCTAATGATTTTATGGCTTCTTAAAAAATTTGTTGTGTGATGTCCCTCAGTAATATAATTGTAATAGACGGTTCAGTGGATTTGTTAAAGATTGAGAGGAAAAGTAGAGATAGCAATACTTTACATGCTTTTACCTTAAGAATTCTAAGGCAGCTCTAGAGTGGAGCTTTCTAACTGGAAAACTGAAGATCATGAGATCGGGCTACATGATCTTGAGCAAGTTAATTGGCTGCTTCTGCTTCAATCTTCTATAAAGATTTTAAAGACCCTTTCCAACTCTTCATATAATAAATATAGAAGGTAATGAATATATAAAGTGGGGCAGAGGTGCAAAAATAACTATTAGAAGTAATTATTTTTGGTTTTGATTACTTACATGTTATCTGGTCAATTGTAAAAAAGAGCCTCTGGCTGATGGGCTGCATTCTGAAGTTATGAGGCTTCAGATGAGTGATGGGTGTTGGTGAAATGATGATGATGAGGTATTTGGCTAAGGATGCTTAAAATTTTGGAGTTGACCCAGTTGGTTTACTATGTAACAATCAGATGTTTATATTTCAGGATCAAGGATAACTCCTTAGAGTGTGTTTCCAAAAACTGCCTCATCATAATGTGTGTTTCCAATAGACACCTCATTTTGGAAATCCACCTCACATGGAATTAGGAAAGCAACTTAAAATCTTTGCTACTTAAAGTGGATCAGCAACATCTGGGTCACCTGAATGCTTATTAGAAATGTTGAATCTTTGCCTCCACCCAACACCTATTCAGCCAGAATATATGCCCCATTGTAAGCAGAATGAAGTTTAAGAACTACTGCCTTAAAACAGTAGTTCCCAGCTTGTTTTGATGATACGAATTCTCTGGAGAGGCCTTCAAAGTACACTGTTTACCAAGTCTTTGTCTTGACTTTTTTGATTCAGCAGGTCCAGATGGGAATAGGGAATCTGCATTTTTATTTTATTTTATTTATTTATTTATTTAGAGACAGAGCCTTATTTTCTTGCGCTTGGTAGAGTGCCATGGCGTCATAGCTCACAGCAACCTCCAGCTCTTGGGCTTAGGCGATTCTCTTGCCTCAGCCTCCTGAGTAGCTGGGACTACCAGTGCCTGCCACAACACCTGGCTGTTTTTTGCTGCAGTTTGGCCGGGGCTGGGTTTGAACCTGCCACCCTTGGTATATGGGGCTGATGCCCTACTCACTGAGCCACAGGCGCCGCCCAGAATCTGTGTTTTTAATAACTCATTTTTTTTTTTAGAAGCTCAGAATCTCATGATTGGAATTAAATTTAAATGTTACCTAATCTAGCCCCTCAGCCAGAGGCTCTTAAATGTCCCTTAAGCAGTTTAATGGTTTTATAGCCTCTGCTGAGACTCCAGTGACAGGAAACACATTACACTGAGGCATCGTATACCATTTTTGGGCAACTTAAATGTTACAAAGTTTGTTTTGTTTTTAAATATTCAGCTAAATTTGACTTGTAACTCAACCCATTGTTCTAAATCTGTTCATTTTGTATATTGCTTATATACACGATAGAGCATAATTAGTTATCAAATGTTTTGATTAATTCTGAGTAAGTGCATTTTAATATTATTTTAGGATAAAGGCACCAGTATATAAACGGCTAATGCCTGATGGAAAAATCCAGAAATTGATTATCACAGAAGAGGTAATAAGGATATATTCTTATTTCCCTTTTAAAAAATAGCTTTTGTGTGTATGTGTGTATAGTGGGGAGGGAAAGGCACAAAGCTGACCCTGCTGCCCAGGGTGGTTTTCTTTGATCCTTTGCTAAAATGGGTATCTAAGAGTGTCTAGGTCTTAAAAATTGTCAGGTTTTTTTTTTTTTAACCAAGAAGAGGATAAGGCACCTTATAATAAGTTTGGAAAATAATATCCAAATACATATGTAAAGCACATTTGAGATATAATTGTTTAAACTGTAGGGTTTTTTTTTTTTTAATTTTTTTGACACAGAGTCTTACTGTTGCCTAGGCTAGAGGGCCATGCTGTCAGCCTAGTTCACAGCAACCTTAAACTCCTAGGCTTAAGCAATCATCCTGCTTTAGCCTCTCAAGTAGCTGGAAATACAGGAGCCTACCACAACACCTGGCTAATTTTTCTATTTTTAGTAGAGATGTTCAGGCTGGTCTTAAACTCCTGAGCTCAAGGGATCCTCCCACGTTGGACTCCAAGAGTGCTAAGACTAATGGTGGGAGCCATTATACCTGACCTAAACTATAGAACATTATAAAATTTTCAAAGATAAACTTTTTGGAGGATTTTTTTCAGTAAAAATATGAACTGTGAACGCACGAAAGACTGTTTTTTCCTCAATTATTTAGATTTTCAGAAATCTTACTAAAATATAAATTCTATGAATACTAGAATATAAATTCCACGTCTCTTGTTTACCATTTAATTTTATTAGCTGTTGACGAAATAAATGAATATATACTTGTATAAATAAAAATTTATGACAGTGTCAAAATGCAGCTGCCCTTCCACCGCAGCTGTTAGTACAGTGAGAGGCCTGTTTACTGTCTCTAATGATAATGGTGAATTTCAGACAGCAAAACTACGCCCCTTTGCTGTGGCCGCGGTCCTCCGCAATATAAAGTTTACTAAAGATCGCTATGACAGCTTCATTGAACTTCAAGAGAAATTACATCAGAATATCTGCAGGTTTGTATGTATCTTCTCATCTTCCTTCTCCTTGCGTGCCCCTCTTCCCTTCCTCACCTCCTCCTTCCCTTCTCTTTCCTCTCGTCTCCTCCTCACTTCCACTTTCCTTCCCTTTATCCATCTCTCCTTCCTTTCTTCCCCTGCAGATTTTTTTCAAAGCATTTCTGAATTAATAGTCTGTAGTAGGAATAAGAGTTGAACTTTGCTCTACCAGGCAGATCTGTGTTACTGCTTACACATGGTGTAAATGCACGAAGAAACAGGAGACCTGTTTTGAACGCTGGATAGAGAAGAATTATCTACAGACTTTTCTGGGGTGGTTCTTTATTTTTGTTTTTGGTTCAAATCAGTAGTGTATTATGCTAAGTAATTCGATAATTTGAAGTATGATCTATCATTTTAAAAATGAAAATAGGCTCAGTGCCTATAGCTTCCTGGTTAGGGTGCCGGCCACATATACTGGGGCTGGCAAACAACAACAAGTATAAAAAAAAAATAGCTAGGCAATGTGGCAGGCGGCTGTAGTCCCAGCTACTTGGGAGGCTGAGGCAAGAGGATTGCCTAAGCCCAAAAGTTTGAGGTTGCTGTGAGTTGTGGCACCATGGCACTCTACCGAGGGTGATGTAGGGAGACTCTATCTCAAATAAATAAATAAAAATGAAAATAAAATTTTGGCTTGATCTCACTTTTTGTGTGAATATAATTATAAATTGACAGATAAAATCTGAATTTAAATGACTGAGTTTTACTTATTCTGTCTTTACTGTACGTCATTTCTCACTCAGCTCCTTTCAGTATGATGGTCTTCAAACCTGTGTAATTCCTGAATCTGTAAAGGGCAAGGAAGGTCTACTAGGAGTCCTTGAACTAATTGCAGTACTTCAGACCCTAGTGGAAACTGTATATTTACTGATGATCAGAAACCTCAGGATTTAGCTAGCATATCAAATTTCTTGATGTTGGTCCTGAAATATGTCAATAGAAGTTATCTTGGGTTGATTCAAAGGTATGATGTTATGTATGATTTGAATAAAAATAGGAAAAATAATTTTTTTTTGCTTGTTTATTTATTTGAGACAAGGTCACACTCACCTGTGGTTAAGCTCATGAGGTCTCTTTTTCCTAAACCTTCTTTGCTGAGTAGAACAACATTTTTTCAGATTCCAAATAACATTTATTCCCAGTCCTTTTTCTTAACAAGGGTCTCATTGACTTTCTAGTATGTCGTTATTAAACTAAACAATACAAATTTCAATATGATTTGAACATAAAGAATAAAATCATGATTTTTGACAAGCATAGGTATAGCTAAGTAAGAGCCAGATCATTTATCTGGACATACTTTATTTAAATCTTTTTTAATCTAAGTCAGGAGGTATTTCCTGAATTAATTCAATTTTATGCCCAGATACTCTGGTGTGCCAAAGTTCTTTCCTATCAGTAAATCCTAATTAACCTCTTTAGTGAGCTTTGGAAATTATATTTTCCAAGGAATATATCCATTAGTCTAAGATATTACATTTATTGGTATGAAGTTCATAATGTTTCCTTATTATCCGTTTAATATCTGTGGTGTCTATAATGCTGTCACCTCTTTCATTTCTGTGTCTTCCTTTTTTCCTCTTGATAAGTGTGACTAGAGGTTTATCAATATTTTCTTTTAAAAAAATAGCTTTTAGTTTTATTAATTTCTCTCTCTCTTCTCTCTCTCTCTCTCTCTTTTATTATTTTTTGAGATAGAGTCTCACTCAGTTGTCCAAGGGTTGAGTGCTGTGGTGTCATAGCTAACAGCAACCTCAAACTCTTGGACTCAAGTGATTCTCTTGTCTCAGCCTCTGAAGTAGCTGGGACTACAGACACCTGCCACGATATCCAGCTAGATTTTTTGTTTGTAGAAATGGGGTCTTGCTTTACTCAGGCAATCCACACACCTCAGCCTCCCAGAGTGCTAGGATTACAGGCGTGAGCCACGGTTCTTGGTCTCTCTTTCTTTTGTTCAAACAGCACTCTTTCTGGGGCCGATTTAGTCCCTGCTGCTGAGGCAAGACCCTCTTGCCTACTCAATCCATTGCCACATGAACAATGAAGTTTTCAGTCTGTGAACTGATGAACATATACAAGTCCACACTTCCTGCCTCTGTTATATATCTCCACATCTATTTCTTTCCCTCTTATTTTGTAGCTTGTTACAAATTCCTAAAATTATCTTAAATTCTTTGTGGATAAACTGCAGAACAACTGAAATGAATAGCTTTTGAACTTTCTTTACCCATTATAATTTAAATGTAATTCATAGCTCTTAAAATACATTTTTTCTATTACTGAAGTAATGAAGCTATGTGACAGAAAATTTGGGAAAATTTAGCAATGTAATAGTTAATTTTAATTTTTTTTTTTTTTTTTGAGACAGAGTCTTAATATGTTGCCCTTGGTAGACTGCCCTGGCTTCACAGCTCACAGCAACCTCAAACTCTTGGGCTTTTGTGATTCTCTTGCCTCAATCTCTCACGTAGCTGGGACTACAGGCTCCTGCCCCAAAACCCAGTTATTTTCTGTTACAGTTGTCATTGATGTGTAGCTGGCAGGAGCTGGGTTCGAACCCACCACCCTCAGTGTATGTGGCTGGCGCTGTAACTGTGCTTTGAGCACTGAGCCAGCTTATTTTAATTTTTGCTGGTTCATTTTAATTTAACAAAAAAAATTATGTTTATCTAAGGACAACAAGAAGAAATAGGTTAAAAGAAGGTGAAGGAATTGCCAACTTTGAACGTACTCTAGTAACAGTATTTGGAGAATCATAATGGCAAGGAACTTTCTTCAGCTACTGAAATAATATGTTTTGAGTAGCTTTATAATTTTTTATTTTTAATATAATTTTTTAATTATTTTTAATGGTTATGAGAATTTATTCATTTTATTCCACTAAAGATGCCATATAGTAGCAATAGGTTGTTTTACGGAAAAGACTAAATGACATGACTTTTTTGAAACGTAGTCTGTCCAAGCCTGGTGGTTCATTCCTGTGATCCCAGCACTTTGGCAGGCTGAGGTGAGAGGATCGCTTGAGCCCAGGAGTTCAAGACCAGCCTGAGCAACAAGCAAGACCCCATGTCTACAAAAAATTAAAAAATTAGCCAGTCATGGTGGCTACTTGGAAGGCTCAGGCAGGAGGCTTACTTGACCCTTGGAGTCTGAGGTTGCCGTGAGCTCTGATGATGCTCTACACTCAAGCCCAGACAACACAGTGAGAATATCTCAAAATAAATAAATAAATAAATAAAAATAAAAAATAATTAGTTTATATTATTTTTAGAATCTCTGTTTTGGAATATTCAAATCTCTTTCTCTCCTCTTCCTTCTCTTCCTCTCTCTTTCCCCTGCCTTCTCCATGGTTAGGAAGAGAGCCCTGGTTGCTATTGGTACCCATGATTTGGACACTTTGTCAGGTCCGTTTACATACACTGCAAAGCGCCCTTCAGATATCAAGTTCAGACCTCTAAATAAGGGCAAGGAGTATACAGCCTGTGAACTGATGAACATCTACAAGGTAAATAATGTTTTTGGTTATGCAGTAGCTTTGTAAAAATTATGAAAATTCTTCAAATCAACTCTCGAAATTAAGAAAATCTAATGGATCCTTTAAAAAAAAGATAGTAGTATCTGAGCTTGGCATGATTTATCTGATCTAGAATGGGACCTGGACATAATCCTCTTTTGTTTATTGTTGTTTTTTTAACCACCTCTGGGATGATTTAAATGTACTGCTTGGATTGAGACCCACTGAAGTAGACCATACTGCAGTGTAATCTTTGTATTTGGGTATAATTGAAACTCATCCAATTTTAAGGAAGACTGAGATTTAGCTAGGTTTCTTTTTTGTTTGTTTATTTGTTTTTCGTGGGAAGTGCTGTTATAAACTGTCTGCCTCCCATTATTAGCATTTTAGAGTCGAACATTAAAAATGAATGCAGTAATCATTTAAAATTGAATGTAACAAATAGAAAAAGTGGGCATTTTGGAAAAAGCAGCTGTCGTTATCTTTGGTCTAATTTGCAAGTGATTTCTTCCTATTTATCTAAATAGTTTTGTGATAATATGTTTTGTTTGAGATGTTTTGGGTATTCCAGTTCAAATCTGTTTTCTCTTCTGAACAATGACTCAATTGTGTTTTCATGTCTCCCCAGTAGGAGATGAGGTTGTATAAGAATGTTGAAACATTAATTTATATTAGCAGATCTTATGAATTTAGAGGTTTGTGCAGTTTGAGACTCTTTTAATGTTTTTCTGACAATTTCTCCTCTTTTAAAATATTACATTGGTATGTAAACTAATTATAGTGGTAGAAATAAATAATTTTATTTGACTTTTTTTCAGACTGACAACCACCTTAAACATTATTTGCATATCATTGAAAATAAACCCTTGTACCCAGTTATCTATGATAGCAACGGTGTTGTCCTTTCAATGCCTCCAATCATCAATGGTGAGTTATTTCTAAGCATCTTGGTATTTGCTGTTCCCCCTTACTCTCACACTTTTCTGTAAAATTTTTAGTAGACTTGCCTGAATCAAATCAAATAACTCTTAATATGAGAAGCTCAGGTCTTGTCGATTTTATTTTAATAGTTTTTTCATTTATTCAACAGCATTTTACTGGTGATTATTATGTAATTTATAAGTATGTTCTAATGCTAGACTTTGGGTTCTGTTCTATTCTTCCAAAGGGTGGTTCCTTTGTTTAAATGCAAAGTCAGACTCTGTTTTATAGTAGTTTTATCGTTAAACTAAAACTTTTAATTTAAATTTTGCCCTCTTCATTTCTTTTTAAAGGCTGTTTTATGGGGCAATTTGGAAGTATTTAGAAAACTTAATGATGTCTAAGCCAGGGATGTTTTCCTTTCTGGAGATGAAGAGGCTTAGCTGATTTACAGTGGGAAGGAAAATGTTCTGGGGATTTCGGACTGTAGTAGTTACAGCAGTTAGGAAATGAGTTTATCCAATCTAGACCCAAATCTTAGCCTTGTTTCTTGTGATCATGGGTAAGTAGCTCAATCTCTTTGACTCTTAGTTTCTTGTGAGCAATTAGAATATGGAGTTGTAAAGATTAGATGAGACTGTCTATGTTAAGTGCTTGGCATAGCACCTGACACATTATATGCATTTAGTAAAGACTTGTTATTATTTTTATCTTTATTCTTTAACACCCAATGGGGGTATAAAATAAAAGTTGCAAATCCCCTTCCTTCTTTGGCTGTGTTTTGAAATTTATACTGTGTTCTGAAATGTAATTTCTGTTTTGTTGAGGTTTACAGTACACTTTTATTTCTGAAACTGGTTGTTTTGTGTTCATTACAGGGAATCATTCCAAAATAACAGTAAATACAAGGAATGTATTTATTGAATGCACAGGAACTGACTTCACTAAGGTAAATAGAACCTCTCTTTTTGTTCTATCATATAGGATAGATTTTAGTTCCGGGCCAGGACTCAGTAAAATCTAAAATATGTTCATTTTGTAGGTGGGAAGATATTTTAGAAATTTAGAACATTAAGAAGATATAGATATTCCATACTTTGGTTATGGGCTTTCATTAATTAAACAAATATTTAATGAGCCCCTGTCTTTCCCAGGCCAGGAATTTAATAGTTATGTTTTTCTTGACTTATGAGTAATTCTAGTCTAAGAGAGAGTTAGCCATATACGTAACTGTAAAACAAAGACTGGAATAAGTACTATTATAAGATCTGTATAAATTGTTTTAGTTGACTTAATTTAAATGCTGAATAATTTGGTATCTTCGTATACTTAGTTCTTTGTTAAAAAAAAATGAACTCACTTCAAGGAAATTTTACTTAGTCTATTGATAAAGGGTTTATGCACACAGAGATATCTAGAATATGTAGGATACTAGTTGTCCACTCATTTTTAGTTACTACATTTATTGGATTGGATTGCTACGGAAGCCTTTTTCAGAGTTTTACTCTGTTGCCCTCAGTAGAGTGGCATCATTGTAGCTCACAGCAACCTCAAACTTCTGGGCTCAACTAAACTTGCCTCAGTCTCCTCAGTAGCTGGGGACTATAAGAGCCCAGCTAATTTTTCTTTTTCTTTTTTCTTTTTTTTTTCTAGTAGAGACAGGGTTTTTGCTCCTGTTCAGGCTGGTCATGAACTCCTGAGCTCAAGTAACCCTGCCTCAGCCTTCCACAATGCTAGTATTACAGGCCTGAGCTACTTTGCCTTCCCAAAAAAGTTTTTAAAAATTTTAATTCATGCATTTACAGATCTTGGTATCTTTACTGAAGCCTATGTATAAGAGCAAAGCATAAATCCCAGTAAGGTTACTATATTTTTTCTAAAATTTATTTTTCCATTAGAAAAATTATTTAACAAATCTATATGACCCTTACTATATACCAGGCTCTGCTCTACATGTTTTATTTATATTAATGTACTTAATCCTTATCCCAAGCAAATGAGATAGGAACCTTTATTATCTCCACTTAATAAGAAAACTAGCTTGTCCAGAGTCCTACTTCTAGTAAGTTAGTGAGTTAGGAGTCAAGAAATCTGTCTTCAGAGACTTACTAGATTGGTAAGACTTATTACAGTAAGTAGCCATTTGTCTCTCCTGAAACTTAGTAAAACTGAGGTAGGTGTTGGGCCAACAAAACAATTTGTCTCAGTCATGGATTGTAACTCTCAGAGAACTGTGTAAATGCAGAACATGTCAAGAAAAGGACAGGCCTACACTACACATACACTTTATCCTACTTCTTTAGAATGCATTTATGTAAAAGTCCATTTTTAGATGCTGGGGAACTAAATTATATTAAGTACTAATTTCTGTCTGAGTGAAACGAGTATAGACTACCATCATATTTATTTTTTTTCTTCGCAGGCAAAAATAGTTCTTGATGTTATTGTCACCATGTTCAGTGAATACTGTGAGAATCAGTTTACGTAAGTTCATTTAGCGCCTTTATCGATGGCCTTCTGTTCAGGAGGCAACACACTAAGCCCTTGTGCTAAACCTAAAGATGCAAAAAGTGGTTCCTGTAACTAGAACATGTAACCTGTTTGGGGAGAAAAGATGTGCAAAAATAAGGTGTAAAGTAAAAAGCAACAAGTACTTGAAAAGTGTTGGTAATTTTCTGGTTGTAAGGGCAAGGTGCTGCCAGCTGAAGCAATCTCGGAAAGCCTCATGGAGGCAATGAAATTTAAATGTATTTTGGGATCATTGGATTGCAGAATGTAAAGTTGGAAGAACAACAAAAAGGGCAGCTAAGCAGAGGTTAGAGATGCACATATGGAAAAGCAAAGTATGTATTCCATATATACAGTCTTAGTAAGATTACTGTATTTTTCCCAAAGCCTTTTTTTTTTTTTTCTGATAGACAGAAATAGACACTCAGGCCAGAGTGCAGTGGCACAATCATAGCTCACTGAAGCTTAAGTGCTATGCTTAAGTGATCCCCCTGCCTTAGCCTCCCAAGTAGCTGGGACTACATGCCTGGCCAATCTTTTTTAATATTTTGTAAAGATGGGGGTCTCACTATGTTCCCCAGGCCAATCTTAAATTCCTAGCCTCAAATGATCCTCCCATTTCATCTTTCCAGAGTGCTGGGATTCCAGGCATGAGCTATGGTACCTTGCCCTAAAGCACATTTTTAATTAAAAAAATTATTTAATAAATCTATGTGGCTCTTACTTTAAGTATACTAGAATCATAGTTTATTCTAGAATATTAATTATAGCTCAAAATAAATATAGAACTGTAGAAAGTATGGCTGAAATTAAATTATATGGATGGTACTGTTTTTTAAAATGGATTTGCATTTTAGGAGTTGTATCAGTTAGCTTTTGTTGTGTAACACACTGCCTGCCTTTGTAAGTCCTGGAGTGTGTGTATCAGCATTGGCGAGAAGTTCATAGAGGATGCATGCTTTGCAGTCCTGGGAAGGAAATGTTTTAAGTGAGTACTGCCCAAAGGAACATGGGAGGCTTAGGGGATGAAATGGTAGAGTAGTATTATATATAGGAAGATTAATCCAAACAGCGTTGGAATGTGATAGATTGAATGTGCTGAAGCTGTAGTTGTAGACCAAATGAAAAGTTTGTTAACCATACACATGTCTAGAATTTATGGTGCACTTTTTTTTCCTTACATTTTTTATTTCTGGCTTTTTGTTTTTCAGGGTTGAAGCAACTGAGGTGGTTTTTCCTAATGGAAAGTTATATACCTTTCCAGTAAGTACTTAAGAAATGACTTGATGATTATGATAGCAAGAATACTAATAGCGACGGCTGTAGAGTGCTTGTGCTCTCTCCATCCATCCACTCAGCTATCTGGCCAGGCCCGGTGCTATGCACTTTACATGGATTCAGTCCTACAGGACTATATAAGGGCAAGTGCTATTATTATGCTTTTTCCAGATCGAAAAGTTAAGAACCTTGCTTATTATTATTAAGTGGTGGAGCTAAGATTTAAATTCACATAGTCTGACTTCACTTGTCAACACATTTCATTATATGAGTCCAACATTGTACGGCCATAATTCCTATGATTCCTTCTCATTCTTTTATTAACTAATTAACTGGATAAATTATTTCTATGTATTTGTTTGAGATCGCTCACAGCAACCTCACACTCCTGGGTTCAAGCAATCCTTCTGCTTCAGTCTCCCAAGTAGCTGGGACTACTGTGTGCTGTGACATATGGGTGATTTTTCTAATTTTAGTAGAAATGGGGTCTCATTCTTGCTCGGGCTGATCTCCAACTCCTGACCTCAAAGGATCCTTCCATATCATCCTACCAGAGTGCTAAGATGTGAGCCACTGCACCTGGCCGTGTTTTTATTTTTAATTCACAGCTAAGAATTGCACATACTTATGGGGTACAGTGTGCTGTCAATACATGTATACAATATGTATTGATCAAGTCATGGTAGTAGTCGGTCCAGCATCTCAGACATTTACCATTTTTGTGTGTGTGTTGGGAACATTCAAAATCTGTTCTTCTAGAAGTTTGAAAATATTTAGCAAATTGTTAATCATAATTACCCTATAGTGCAATAGAACAATAGAACTTACTAACTGGGTAATTTATAGCCCTAATTTTTTTATGATTTACTCGGTTCTCTAAACTTGATTAGTCTATTCGCACTTGAGTTACCAGTTGCTAAAGGACGTCACTATAACTAATAAATAGTTGCAGATGTCTTACTAAGATGAATTTAGTAGTTAGCACAGTTACTGTCAAGACACAGAATCATGGTAAAAAAATCTAAACCCCACATGATTTGACATGAAGATGGTCATTTTAAAACAAAACAAATAATACCATTATTTATTTATTGTGGTCATTTATTGTAGCTTTAATTCAGTGAGACTGTTATTTAATGAGGTTTTTTTCTTTGAACTTTTCCTTATTACCCTGTCATTTATGAAGTGAATCATGGCCTAAAATGTTAATAGTTTCTACTACTTATTCATTTATTTTAATTTCAGATTAACATGAGGGTATAAACAATTAGGTTATCACATTTGCATCTGTTAGCTGGAGTCCCTGTTGTATTTATGTCCTACTTCAATAGCTTTTAAAGTTGATGAAACCCACCAAATCAAAGCCTCTCCATTCCTGAAAACATTAGTGTTTAATATCATATTTTGTTTGAGAATTAAAATATATAACGGTAGAGAATATAACTGAAATTATATAGGCAGTATCAGTTTTTTAAAATTGATTTGGATTTTGGTAGCTGTTATCAATTAGCTTTTGCTATTTAGCAAACTATCCCAATTCTTTGTGGCTTAAAACAACAACCATTTATTTACTTCCTGGTTCTCTTGGTCAGGGGGGTGGTTTTTGTGGTCCGGTCCAGTGTAGTTAATTGCCACTGTGTGTGCTCATGTGCAGTTGATTGGTTGGCAGCAGTGGTCAGTTGGTTAATTGGTTAGCAGCAGGTGATGCAGGATGGCCCCACTCACTTGTCTATTTCTTGGCAATGAAGTCAGCAGGTCAAGTGCCCCTCGTCATCTAGTGGGCTAGGTTGGACTTTTTTTACATGGTGATGGTTGCAGGGTTCCCAGCAGCAAAAGAACAAGCCTAGTGCTCAAGTGCCTTTAAAGCACATTGGTTAAAGCCAGTTGCTTGGCTAGATTTGAGGGGTGGAGAAATAGATGCCATCTCTTGATGGAAGGATCTACAGTGTTACCTGGCAAGGCTGTGGATACAGAGAGGAGAAACGTTTGTGGCCATTTGGACAGTTACCATAGTCGAAGTTGGGATTAGCCAGAGATAGCTTTTTATTTTATTTTATTTTTTTTTAGAGACAGAGTTTCACTTTATCGCCCTCGGTAGAGTCCCATGGCGTCACACAGCTCATAGGAACCTCCAACTCCTGGTGATTTTCTTGCCTTGTCCTCCTGAGTAGTTGAGACTACAGGCGCCTGCCACAATGCCCGGCTATTTTTTTGGTACAATTTGGCCAGGGCCGGGTTTGAACCTGCCACCCTCGGTATATAGGGCCGCTGCTCCACCCACTGAGCCACAGGCACCACCCCAGAGGTAGCTTTTTAGTCTATTTTAAAATAATGTCTGATTTGAGAAAAGTTTCTTTTTCTCTTTAACATTAAGAACTGTCAAGTGTGTTAGTAACAGTGAATATGTATTTTGGGGAAGAAAAGGAGAAATATATTTGATAATTTGTTCACTTTTTTCCTCATGTAGGCAACTCCTTGAAATCATTTGGTTGTATTGTAGAGATCTTTCATAAATTTGAAATGATGGACTTTCTGAAAAGGAGTACTATCCAGGTGTTCTGGCGTGTGTTGATTTGTTTAATCCTAAATTAGAGCAGCTGTTCTCAGGTTGTTCTTCCCAAGGGGAAGAAGCATCCTCTGGGGGAGACTAACTCTTTCTCACATGAAGTAGGGCATTTCTCCAAACACTTGGGACATTCTTTCTCTAGTCTTTTGTATATAGAGGTAAATAGACTAATGGTTAATGG
Organism: Galagoides demidoff; assembly: GCA_963574575.1. Taxonomy (NCBI): domain Eukaryota; kingdom Metazoa; phylum Chordata; class Mammalia; order Primates; family Galagidae; genus Galagoides; species Galagoides demidoff. The sequence continues at coordinate 16,056 of CAUYQV010074910.1, forward strand.
TGTGCGCGTTGGAATTAGGCTGTCTCTATTTGTGTATCAATTCCTTAATTTGTTCGTTATTTACTTCATGCCTGCATTCACTCATTAAATACCGCATGCTTATTATCCGATAAGCATTTTTCTATGCATTGGAAATATAGCATTAGTCAGGCTCAGTAGCTTGCCGTTGCTGTGACCTGGGACTAGTTATTAATCTAAAGCTCACGTTTGTAATCTGTAAAATGAGAATGCTAATAACATCTGTTGTGAGGTTCACATAAGATTATTTTAATGTGCGTCTCGTACTGCTCAGCTCACGGCAACTGTTCGGAAAAGGTTTGTTATTACAGTTGTAGTCATTAGCATCTAGTCCATTGTTTCCCAGACTCTACTGTGCATCATCGAGGGATGACCTGCAGACAGGGAGGGCTTCAGTAGGTCTGTCACTTCTGCTCACTGGCGGGAGCTGAAGCATGCCTCTGTCACAAGTGCTCAGGTGATGCTGAGCTTCTGCTGTGAGGACTGCGTTCTGAGGAGCAAGGCTCTGGCCCATTGCCCAGAACTTGAATCCTCAGAAGATTTTAAATGTATGGTGTTTTTGCTAGTGGCATTTATACCTCTGAGAGTGATTCATAAGTAATATTCCTAAGCTATTTCCAGAGGTATCAAAGCCTGGGCGTCACACATGTTTGTTCTCACCTGACATGGTAGACTTACGTGTTGTTCGAAGGAGAGTGAGTACCAATTTATGAGATGCTCTCACCCCTACTGCCTTCCGAGCAGGTTAGTAGCCAGGACTTGGGGCATCATTGTATTTCCCCGCCTGGGAAATGATAAGAAAGGGGTGCCTGTGGCTCACGGAGTAGGGCGCTGGCCCCACATACCAGGGGTGGCAGGTTCCAACTCGGTCCCGGCCAAAAACTGCAAAAGAAAAAAAAAAAAAAAGAAAGGAGGGTCTTCATAACATTCTTAGACTTAGCGTGATGGGCAGTACATTGTGACGCTTGAATTGTTCTTTCTTGGTCCTAAATACCTGCTCACATGAGATGAGACTGAAGATCTTTACCAGGACTTCTGAACTTCTTAGAAGTTGTATCATGCAATGGTGTTTTACTATAGAGAATGAGGATTAACCTCTTTAAAGAAAAAAATGTCTGATACTATGTATAATTATACTATGTATACTATGTACATAGTATAATTTTTAAGCAGTGCAAATTATCTAGCAATTAGAATGTTCATGTTTGAATCTAATGTAGTAAATTTTTTCCTTCATGATAATGTTTTGAAACATCAAGTTTATTTTCAATCTGTGGCTCTCATGATAAATTCTTAGAAGGGTAATAAAACTCAACAACTAGTTCAATTACGTCTAAAGTTTTATCTGCTGGAGAATGATTTAAGTTTTTCAAATACTTTCTCTTTAAGGAACTAACTTACCGAAAGGAGATGGTGAGAGCTGATCTAATTAACAAAAAAGTTGGAATCAGGTATGCTCTGAAAACTTCCTTTATTTATTTATTCTTGGAGAGACTTGAAGAACAAAGTCCACATAAGACTATTCCATTTTTTGAGAGAATGCTTGGAGAAGGTTTTGATGTCCTTCAGAGTAAGTTAAGAATAAAAGAGCATCATTTAGGATGTCTGGGGTCTGATAGAACTCAAGAAGAAAGCTTACTATTTTACGTAGTAGCATATTTGAAAACACAATGTATACGTATTTTAAATAATTCGGTGAAATTTGTACATTCCTATTTCAGAGAAACTCCAGAAAATCTTGCTAAGCTTCTGACCAGGATGTATTTAAAGTCAGAAGTCATAGGTGATGGGAATCAGATTGAGATTGAAATCCCTCCGACCAGGGCTGACATTATGCACGCATGTGATATTGTAGAAGATGCAGCTATTGCTTATGGATATAACAACATTCAGATGACTCTCCCGAAAACATACACCATAGCTAATCAAGTAAGATTGCACCCTTAAATAAACACTCCTTATTGTTAGAAACTGATTATTGAATGCCAGGAAGTCTTCAGGAAAACAGAACGTAGGAATTAAGCAGTATTTGGACATGCTTTGCTGTGAAGGGCGTTTGCTATGGAGAGGATACAAAACAGATGCCCAGATGATTGGAGTACGTTTAAAACCTGTGATGACTCGTTCTTTGAAGAAAGACAGATTGTGAGTTTGGAGCCCTTGTTGAATCTCAACAAGGGAGATTCATTTTCTTAGCTTGGGCCTGAAGGCAGAAGCTGTGTGTGGGAGAGGTGGAAGTGGGGAGCTTTGCACGTCTGAGTAGAGATAGGGGCAGCAAGGCAGTGGGCCGGGGATATACAATTGGTAGGGAAATGGTGGCATTAGCAGTATGTTAGGGTGGAAGGGTGGCTTCCTTTTTATGACATGTTCTATATAAATCTTTTTATTAAAAAAGATGTCATCTATTGAGATGAAAGAAAGTGAATATTTCTTTTTCAGCTTCCTCTTAATAAGCTCACTGAACTTCTCAGACATGACATGGCAGCCGCTGGCTTCACTGAAGCACTTACCTTTGCTCTGGTATGTCTTGTGCTTAGCTGATTATTTCCTTAGAATCTCTGAATTATTCTGTGATTTCTTATATGAATTTATAAAATCTAGACTGCTAAAATTTCCAGATACTAAAGAATAACATTGTTACTTGAGATAGAACAACTTCTGGTAAAGAAATATTGATGCATTTCTTTTTACAGTCATAGAAGTACTAGAAAAAATGTCTTAAATGACAGACAGCCAAGTAGTTTATAGATTGATCTGAGTGTTGAGGGCTCACAATGTATTTCATAACCAAATTTATTAAGTTAGACTATTTGGTCTTAATTTGGTTGTGGCTATGCCCACTAGATGCCGCCCTGGTTACGGGCTTGTGGACTGTTCCACATTAAACTTATTTCTTTTGTCTTTGAACATGTTCACAAACATTTGCTTTGAGTTGAAAAGCTGACATAAAAGGCCTAAATCAGGAAATGAATTTTATTACAAAATCAGAAGGAAATATGCCTCCCCCCACCAGATTGAGCGTTTGAAAGGATAAATGTGTGTGCAATTTGTAGTTCCTTTTTCCTCTTGCTGAGCGTTTCTGTGGTGCCTGCAGTGTAGTTCTTGAGATTCCAGTAAGTTTCAGCTTGTCGATCTACAGAGGGAAAGAAGCTACTTCAACCCCATAACTCAGCTAAGAATCCTAAAATTCTTCATCACTTAGAGTATTTAAGGAACCTTACTTAATGAAATTCTCAGTCCTTTAGAGTATTTAAGGACCTTACTTGTGGTCTAGTTTAATACTTCTGTCGTTCTGATTTACAATCATTCATTCAGCAGCATTTTTGAGGATTTATTGTATGTCGGGCACTGTACCAGTGAGGAAGCTGGAGTCAGAGAGAGGATACGTGCCTAACATTTTACACAGACAGCAGGGGAACCAGATCCAGAGTCCCGGCCTGTGGACTCCAAGCCTGTGCTTTTCCGTCGTCCCGTGCTGTGTGTGAGGATCGGAGTCCACGTTGTTTGTCTGTGTACATATACTGTATGGATTTAGTAATGCGCATCCATGATGCATGTAAAGTAAAATAGAAAAAATAACACTGAGAAATTTATTTTTGTTTAATAGGCAAGTGGCATAGGAATAGTCTCATTTTAAAGGATTCAGACTTTAACCATATAAAGTAAATCATGACAGTTTCTGTCCCCATTTCTAATCCTGTTTTCGTCCCCAGAAACAATTGCTGTTAAAACCTCAGCAAGTGGGGTGTTTTGCCCTTTTGTATTAGTGCTGCATTTTGATTGGCAACTTGTGGCCCCGTCCATGCATCTTTGGAGGAGCATGTGGTCTGCATCCTGAGGAGTGGCTGTTCTGCAGGGAGTGTGTACCCTGTGCCCAGGGCTTTGGGTACTAGTTGCGTTTCTTCGCAGTACACCTGTGAAGCAGTCATTCCTGTCACAGCAGTTAACTTAGGTAACTTTCCTACTCCATGCAGCCAGTCAGTGGAGCCGGGATTGTAGCCCAGGCCTCTGTGCATCCAAGACTCATGACTGAACTGTCACACCGGGGATGTTAGTAACAGTTTGTTCAGCTGTCCACAGTCACTTTACAACATTTATTGTGTATCATAATGCTGGAGAGTTTCAGATCTGTAACATTTTTCTACAGGAAATTTTGCACAAAGCAACAGCCATTCTTTTTCTTTCTTTCTTTTTTTTTTTTTTGCAGTTTTTGGCCAGGGCTGGGTTTGAACCCACTACCTCTGGCATATGGGGCTGGCGCCCTACTCCTTTGAGCCACAGGCACCGCCCAAGCCATTCTTTTTCCAAAACCTAGTCTTTGATTTCCCACATGTAACTCACGTTTCATCATTATGATCTTTGTTATGTCTGTGTAGCAATTGCAATATTTTCTTTTCAATTTAAAATTAGCTCTCTTTTAAAATTATCTCCTTTAACTGTGTTATAAAAATAATATCTGTAAAAATTATCAACTTTGTTTACTTATTTTTTTTCTAACACATTAAAATAAACACATAAATATCAACATTTAGAAAGTATTCCTAGGCTGGGTGCAGTGACTCACTCCTATAATTACAGCACTCTGGGAGGCCAAGGCAGGTGGATTGCTTGAACTCACGAGTTCAAGACCAGCCTGAGCCAGAGCAAGACCCTGTTTCTACTAAAAATAGAAAAACTGAGGCAAGAGGATTACTGGGGACCAAGAGTTGGAGGTTGCTGTGAGTGATGACACCATGGCACTCTACCCAGGGTAACAGTTTGAGACTGTCTCAAAAAGAAAAAAAAAAGTATTCCTTTCTATGTGCTAGCTACTGCTGCTTCTGGACAGCTTAATTTTAATTGCTTTTTATCCCTATGTGTCATCATCCATGATCATGATAAAACACAAGGTCACTCAGACATCAGATAGATAGCCACACGCCTGTGTGCCTGCAAAGCCTTTTTCTTTTTTACACAGAACTTACTATTCCATCTGAGGGTGAATTGCATCATCTCCCAATTAACTGATTACATTACACCTAAATTTTGTTATGAGGCTCCTCTGTGCACCCCCAGTGTGCTCGTGCCCATTCTCCACCCTGGCAGCCACAGCACGTAGCAGATCAGCAGGGTGTGTTCTGCAATGCCTGGATTTGACTTCAAGATCGTTCCCACGAAAGTATGGCAAGAATCGCTAGGACTGTCCTTATTAATTCTTTTTACATTTCAGTTATTCTTTACTATTCTTTTTTTTCTAAGTGAAATGCAAGCCAGCTAGTCCTTGAAGACCGTTTTGTAGAACTGTACAATGAGCAATATTGCCTAATGTTCGAAAATAGTCCAGTGATCTCATGGCATGTCAATTTTTATGTTAAGCTTTAAATTTGTTTTCAGAAATGTAGCATTAGTGACAATTTGTTCATCATCCTCATCACTGATATTTTTTGAGCATTTCCTCTGAAGGCACAATACTTGATTAGCTCAGTCATTTATTGTTAGACTTGATGTACCTAATAGTGAGTTTTATTTTCATAACTTCCACCTACATTGGTGGTTTTCGGGTGACAAGCACCTTCCTCTTTTTTGGTAGGTGAGTACAGAGCAGTTTGTTACAAAGAGCTTCAACTGAGCATGTTCTAGAAAGAACACTAGGCAGAGTTCAGGCTGCTTGAATTCTGCTTTCAGTCCTACCCTTGTGTCCCGAGTTAGTGTGGATTTAGCCAGGGTAAAGGATCTAGGAGGAGGACACAGAATCTCTGACTAGAGTCATTAGGACTATTTTTATGGAAGAGGGGTCATTCAAGTAGGGCCTTGGGGAATAGGCTGCAAAGGGGATGGGAGAGCATTTCAGGGAAAGTGTGAGAATCAGGGAGTGGCCGAGGACATCAGAGTGGAAAGGTTAAGTGGGAGGGTAGGTTAGGAAGGGCCTGGATTCAGGTTATAGTGTGAAAAATCTACTTTAAATCCTAAGAGAACTGTTACTGTTAAATTGCTTCTGCTGTGGGACTGCTCTGATGTGTGTTTGTTCTTAGCTTGTTCCTAACTTACTGATTTATATAGGGATATATACTGCTGTTAGACCGTCAGAAATTGACGTACCTCATGAAATACTTTCTATGTTAGGTTTCCTTTCTTTGTTTTGCCACATCAGTCTATGTTGTGTGTACTTCACAGTGCTCCCAAGAAGATATTGCTGATAAACTGGGTTTGGATATCTCTGCAACGAAGGCAGTCCACATAAGTAATCCTAAAACAGCTGAGTTTCAGGTAAGAATTTTAAGTTGATGAAAATTTGAGTAAAGACTGAGAGGCAGTACGTGAGTTAGGAGAAGTGTCTTCATTTATGCTTCAGACGGTAAAGTCTGTGAGCCTTTTATAACCTCTGGGTAAGTTTGTAGTTGGTTTTTACATGCTTTGCTGACAAAAGTTCTTAACATTTTTAAAGTAATCTTTTCCTGATTTACTTTATAGTTAGTTCTTACTTGCTTTATGTTGTTTGCCCCAGTCTCTCCTGTCTGAACTTTTCATTTCATAATTTATTTTTTAATACCATTTTCAGATTTTATCTTCTCCATTCATCTGTATAAATGAATCAAAACCTGTTTCTAGCACCTCCATAAGTCAGTCACCTTGAAGTCAGCCATTACTTCTGTTCTGGACTATGTTGCCTTTATCTGTGATTGTAATTGGTTATTGGCTGTTTTCCTGTAGAGTTTGAAAATATTCTTAAATGAGGATGATATTACTTTAATAGTATTAAATGATTTATGTTACAGATTAGGATATTAACTATGAATATATGGGCATTTCAAGGTTATAGTCTTTGCATTGTATCTTTTTTTTTTTTTTGAGACAGAGTCTCAAACTGTCGCCCTGGATAGAGTGCTGTGTCATCACGGCTCACAGCAACCTCAAACTCTTAAGTGATTCTCTTGTCTCAGCCTCCCAAGTAGCTGGAACTACAGGCACTCACCACAACCTCTGGCTATTTTTTGTTTGCAGTTGTCATTGTTGCTTAGCAGGTCTGGGCCACCCTAGGTGTATGTGGCCGGCACTGTGCTGCTGACTGAGCTATAGGCACTGCCAATATAGTCTTTGCTTATTAATAACTTTAATTAGTTCCATCTCCTTCATACTAATAAGTTCTCACTCTTTTTCTCTTACACATGGCAATTCTATGTTTTTTTAACCCAGGCTTTAGAGAAAATCATGTCTCCTGGCATCAAGATTTGGTCATGTTCGTAATGGTATTCATCAAGTACATGAATTCTTTATTTAGGGTCAGAATGTGGAAGAATCGTTATGCTAGTTTGGAAGGGCTGTGATAACCAACTATTATATTTTGTTTCCTGAGGCATAGCTTTTCTACTGTTTTTAAAAGGTACTCATGGTGTCCTTTTAAATAAAACATTGCATAGAGTGATTTTTCAGCAAATCTTAATGGATTTTTATTTGATATCTAACTTTTTCCCCCAGTTTTATTCTTCAGGGTTTATATCCTTCCTATCTATTTTATATAAGTGGGAAGAAAACATTAGAAATGCATTAAATATCACTATAAATAGCTGTGGCTTAGCATGCTCAAGAATGAACCTTTCTGCATAAAATACCTTAGAGATGAGAGTGTCTGTCTTTTAGACTTGACATATTCTCCATTTTACCCCTGCTTTACCAGCAGAGTCGACCCACTGTTACTAATACGGCTAACAGGTTTATATTTATATATTGTCAAAGCAAATGTAAAGCTGTTCATGGGCTTGTAACTCAGTTTATTGTCTCAGCCTATATTTTCTCCTGTGTAATTCTTAACTTTGTGCTCTTTTCTGATAGTAAATAGAATATGTTAGAGAACTGACAAGATAGAAAATGATAATTAGCTAAAATATGGAAAATTTTATTATAATATTGTAAACAAACTTAGATTATTGTACTCTCCCCAAATTAGCAATAACATTCTTTAATATCCTCACATATCCAGTCATTGTTTAAGTTTTCCCATTTGTCTTAAATTTTTTTTTTTCTGCAGTTTTTGGCTGGGGCTGGGTTTGAACCCGCTACCTCCGGCATATGGGGCTGGCGCCCTACTCCTTTGAGCCACAGGTGTTGCCCCATGTTTTAATTTTTTTTTACAGTTTTGAGTTGGGATTCAAAAGCAGTTTGTATGCTGAAGTTGACTGATGTACTTCTTTAGGCTCTTTTAATTCACAGATTGCCCCATCTATCCATCTGTCTCTCTCTCTCTCTCTTTTCCTTTTGTTTAAGATGCTGAGTCATTTGTCCTGTAGAATTCCCACATTTGGGATTTTGCTGAATATATTACAAGTGGTCCCCTCTATGTCCAGTAAATTGGTAGTTAGATAGAAGCTTGTTCAGGTGCAGGTTTAATTTTTTGTATTGCTGTAGGTTTTTATTTTTTATTTATTTATTTTTTTATAAATAAAAAACTCAGTCTCACTTTGTCGCCCTTGGTAGAATGTTGTGGAGTCACAGCTCACAGCAACCTCCAGCTCTTGGGCTTAGGCGATTCTCTTGCCTATAGGTGCCCACCACAACACTCGGCTATTTTTTTGTTGCAATTTGGCCGGGGCCGGGTTTGAACCTGCCACCCTTGGTATATGAGGCTGGCACCCTACCCACTGAACTACAGGTGCCGTCCTGATGTAGGTTTTTAAATAAGTAAATAAGGCTCATCTATAAAGTAAACTGAAAAAAAAAATTAAGAAAAGTTATCTGCAAAAGTAGCTTGTTTATATTTGAATAAGGTAAATTACCTTTTAACTTTTTTTTTCTTTTCTTTCTTTCTTTTTTTTTTTTTTTTTTGTAGTTTTTGGCTAGGTAGGGTTGGGTTTGAACCCTCCACCTCCGGGGCCAGCCCCTTACTACTCCTTCCTTTTAACTTTTTAACATTGTTTCTGTGAGTGGTTTGAATATTTTTCCCCCAACTGGAAAGGAAACAACATTTAAGAAGCACTGAGTTGAAGGCTAAAGCAAACTCACTTGTAGACTAAATGTGATGGGGAAACGCTCTTTTTCCCCTTCCACACACAAAGACCCTAGCAAGTCCTTTTAGGGTCTCCTGCTACTTGTGCAGGATCTAGGAGGGGCTGCTATTTTAGCTGTTGTGATCAGGGCAAAGCTCGGTAGGAGAGAACACTTGAACAGACACACGCAAACGTAGAGGGAAGATGTATGGGCCAGAGCAAGTGTGAAGGCTTAGAAGCGGAAACCTGCTTGCTGAGCAGCACAGCACCCAGAGTGGCTGGAGTGCAATAGACCTGGGAGCAGGAGGAGTTGAGGTGAGAGAGGGAGCCAGGGCCAGAGTACATAGGGCCCCTGGTGGGGTTTGGATTTTATTCAAAACTTGATGGAAACCTGCTGGAGATTTTTGACCAGGGAGTTCTGTGATCTGATCTCCCTGTTGGAGGACTTCTCCATATGGAGAAATGGCCATAAATGGTAGCAGTGGAAGCCCAGAAGCCAGCTTAAGAAGCTCATGCAATATCTGGGCAAAAGATAATGGTGCTTAGAGTCTTAACTTTAGAGCCCAGATTTAACGGTAAACTCTTAACACTGCTCATACAACTCTTCTGGTGACATCTGTCGGAAGCTAACGTAGGAGGTCTGACAATTAGGTTTGCACTCATCCCGGACAATGTGCTGCATACCTCATTGCTGAATATCACTGCACTCACCTTCAGAGTGCTCCCCTTGGGAAGTATTCCCTGATGCCGGCACCTAGTCCACGTAGTCCAAATTTCAAAGCAATTTTAGAACTCGTTTTCTAGAATGGCCATCAGAGCTATCATCGTATTACCCTTGATGCCCTGAATGTCATCAGAATGTCTTCCTTTCAATATTTCCTTTCTCTTCAGATAAAGAAAAAAATCATTGTGGGTCAGATCAGGTAAGTAGGGAGGGTGTTCCAGTAGAGTTATTAGTTTCCTGGCTAAGAACTCCCTCACAGACAGTGCTGTGTGAGCTGGGGCATTGTCGTGATGCAAGAGCCACACCTTTCTCATGCCAAGATTTTCAGTTAAGATTTTCCCAGCTGTTTCTCTATCAGTGTTTACTTGTGATTCTCATAGTCAGCAAACAATTTCAAGGCACGGTTTGACAAATTTTTGCAATGTTTTCATCGGTCCTGGTCGTTACTGGCCACATGGACGTTCTTCATCAGTGATGCTTTCTCTCCCCTCAGCAGAACGTTTAATCCATTTATGCACTGCCATTATCTTGATGGTATTATCCCCATGAACTTGGACTAACATGTCCCTGATTTTGCTTCCACTCTTGCCAAGCTTAATAAGAAATTTATGAATGTTTGTTCTTTATTATAATTTAAGCTTTGATATTCTCATGATGGCACACAAAAACACTCAACAAAAATAATGCCATTCAGTGAGAAACCACCATATGTTGACACAAACACAACTTTGAGACACTAATAACACCTCGGCTATGAAACCCTACTGAGCTGTTTGCCAGTGCTACCAATATACACATAGTCACACTTATTTGTCAGACCTCGGATATAACTTTAAAGTGAGAAGTTTATTTCACAGACAAAAAGCAGATGCAGGGAAGTTTTCCTTTTCTTAACTTTGAATTATTGTGGGTAACAGTATATCTTTATAGGACCCAGGTTTTGCTTTCTTAAAGAACCCAGATATGCGTTTCTTATAAATAGTAAGAGCCAAATAACAGCACATATTTTTGTATTTAGTTAATAAAAAGCTGAGGACTATAGTTGTGCCATGCCCGTAGCAGCTGAATAGCCTTTTTAGTGCCTACTTATTTGTGTTCGGTTTTCTTCATTGTGGTGGTATTTTAATTATATTTGTATTTTCCCTAGTCCTGGTTTTTAAATTTTTGATTAATTCATATTTAATCCATTTAAACATCTGTATTTCCTTACTCACAGGAGGCTGAGGTAAGAGGATTGTTCAAGCCCAAGAGTTTGAGGTTGCTGTGAGCTACAACACCACAGCACTCTACCCAGAGTGACAGAGCAAGACTCTCTCAAAAATAAATAAATTAATTCAATAAAAAATAAAAATAAGCATTTGTATTTCTTGTAATCTGCTGCACTTAAGTTTGTGAGATGAGGAAGGATACAAAAATTTACATACATGTATTTGAAATCTTGAAAGCCAGCTTTAATTTTTAAAAATGATAATGAGTAAAATAACCATTGCTTAGAGATTAGCAATCATGATTAAGTTATAATATTTGTTTCTCATTGATTTTTTTCAAATTTATCTTTGTTCATTTTGTAAATTTGGAAGCCAGACTATTTTCAGTTTCCAGTTCAATTTCAGGGTCCCAGTTTTGAAAAAATTTATAATTACTTGGATAGTTAAGGCATTATATTTTCCAGAAGGGTCTTCCTATGAAGCCCTGGGGTCTTTCTGCTTTGTCTTAAACCGAGTGTGTTTATTTGGCTATCTGGTCAGTGCAATTTCATGTCTTTTCCTGTAGGTGGCACGCACTACCCTTCTTCCTGGCCTCCTAAAGACCATAGCAGCCAATCGGAAGATGCCCCTTCCTCTGAAACTGTTTGAAATCTCTGACATTGTGGTAAAAGATTCTAACAAAGGTAAGAATGAGTCACCGTAGATTTGTATACTGTCTTAAAGCATTTTTTAATTATGAAAATTTGAACTATACATAAAAGAGAAAAGAGTATAATTACCCCTGTGAATCCAGCATCTAGTGTCAGTAATTATCAACCCAGGCACAGGCTTTTCATCTGTACCAGCACTGACTTTCCCCTGTTACTTTAGTGAATCCTAGATATTCTATCATCTCATCAGCAAACTTGACTGTGGATTTCTAAAGGCTGAGCACTGCCACTTGTTTTGTTTGTTTTTAATAACGCCATTATCATACCTGTTATCATCACATATCCCCCTCATGTTTAAATTTTCCCATCTTTCATAAATTTAATTTTATGATTAATTTATTAAAATCAGAGAACAGATCTTTGGTCACTTTGTCTCTCATTTCCTTTAGTAGAAAGCACATTTTAGCAAAGACTTTAATAATTTTTATTAAATTCTCAACTTTAAACCTATTAAACCTCAACTTTAAGAGCATTATGGAATTTTTTTCTTGTATCATATAATTTATACATGCATCGTCTTTTTCTTTTTCTTTTCTTTTTTTTTTTGTTGAGACAGAGTCTCACTTTCTTACCTTCGGTAGAATGCTGTGGGGTCATAGCTCACAGCAACCTCAAATTCTTGGGCTCAAGTGATTCTCTTGCCTCAGCCTCCCAAGAAGCTGGGAGTACAGGCACCTACCACAGTGCCTGGCTATTTTGAGTTGGGGTCTTGCTCTTGCTCAGGCTGGTCTCAAACCCATTAGTTCAGACAATCCACTGTCTGCCTGCTAGACTGGTAGGATTACAGGTGTGAGCCACTGTGCCCGGCCTCTTTAATTTTCTTTTTATTTTATTTATTTACGTATTTATTTATTTATTTTGAGGCAGAGTCTCATCTGTTGCCCAGGCTACAGTACTGTCCTATCAGCCTAGCTCACAGCATCCCCAAACTATTGGGTTCAAGTAATCCTCCTGCCTTGGTAGCTACTGGTGCCCATCACAACCCCCAACTAATTTTTCTATGTTTAGTAGAGACAGGGTCTCAAGCTCTTGAGCTCAAGTGATCCTCTTGCGTTGGCCTCCCAGAGTGCTAGGAGTCTAAGTGTGAGCCACCTTGCCCGGCCTATATGCATATCATCTTAAAATACTTGGTATCTTGTCAGTTTAGCAGTGACCATCTACCGTCACTGTTGCATCAGTGACCGTCAATGCTTTTTACTGTTTTTCATGCCTTTTGAGTATGGTCTAGACTTGTTAGTACAGCAAGTTGCTTGGTCTAACACTTGGAAGGTGGTGATTATTTAAGAATATATGTTTAGTGAGTACCTAAATCTCATTGCAAACTTCTGACAACGAAGTTTGTCTTACTCAAACTCTGTCTCTAATCTCTGATATAAGTAAACAACTGACTATTCCGAGCTGTTTGTGTGGTAATCTGCTGGCAACCAGTGCCTCAAGTAACTCAGCTGCCGATAGTGCATCTTTGGTTCCCCAGATGTAACAGATTAAATTCTAGCAGTGTTTATTCAGTGATTCTTAATCCAAACTCCATAGAATTTTGAATCAACTAACAAAAGCAGAGACCTATTTCTCAATTTCTCCGGAAGAGGATAGTCAGTAACATCCTTAATCATCAAAAGTCATCAAAACTATTGGCTATAAATTGATCCATCTTGGGAAATAGATTGGATTTTTTGTTTTGCCTCTAATAGAGTACAGTGGCATCATAGCTCACCATAGGCTCAAACTCCCAGCTCAAGTGGTCCTCTTGCCTCAGTCTCCCAAGTTTCTGGGACTACAGATACCTACCACCACACCCGGCTACTTTTTCTCTGAGGTCAGACAATTAAGTTTCTGAACTCATCCTAGAATAAGTGCTACATATCTCACTGCTGAATATCACCATGATCACCTTTGAATTACTTCCCTTGGGAAGCTATGCATGCCAGTGCCTAGTCACCCTTCAAAGCACTTTTTTCTAGGATGAGTTTGTGAACTTAATTATCAGACCTGTGTTTTTGGTAGAGATAGTGTTTTGTTCTTGCTTAGACTAGTCTTGAACTCCTGGCCTCAAATGATCCTTCTATCTTGGCTTCCCAGAGTGCTAGGATTACAGGACTGAGCCATGACTCTAGGCTGGGAAATAGATTATGGAGGTATAATCCCTTTGACTCACATATGTGGCCTGTCCATAGCAAACTTTTCAGCCAAGGTTGGATTCTATCCAATATTTTTGTCCCATTTAATATATTGGGAAAAAAGGGCAGAAAGGTAGTAGTTTTTCCAGGGCTACAAAAAATACTGAGCTTGGACCTGGGGCCAGAATTTAGGGGTAGTGTACATATCTTTAGAAAATAAAAGTTCTGGCTTGGTGCCTGTAGCTCATTGGTTAGGGCACCAGCCACATACACCGAGGCAGGCAGGTTCAAACCCAGCCAGGGCCAGCTAAACAACATTGACAACTGCAACAAAAAAATAACTGGGCATTGTGGTGGATCCCTGTAGTCCCAGCTACTTGGGAGGCTGAGGCAAGAAAATCACTTAAGCCCAAGAGTTCGAGGTTGCTGTGAACTGTGACGCCATGGCACTCTACCAAGGGTGACATAGCGAGACTCTGTCTCAAAAAAAAAAAAAAAGAAAAGAAAAGAAAGGAAAAGTTCATTTTTAATATCAGTCTATGCAGAATTCTTTTTGGGTGGTAAATCTATAATAGAAAATATTTTTAGTGCCATCTGCACATAGTCTTGTACCTTAAAGCCTCCATTGGTGCCTATAACTGAAAATTTGAAATAATGCCACTGTCAAATTTTTCTGTTAGCTTCAACTTGTTTCCTTTCATCTTAGTTCTTCGATTTTGTTTTTTTTTCGTGGTTTTTGGCCAGGGTGGTGTCTGATCCTACCACCTTCAGTATATGGGGCCGGTGCCCTACTCCTTTTGAGCCACAGGTGGCGCCCTTTGATTTTTTTATATTGTTTTGATTTTTGGTGATGTGTTTGTATTTATATATATAGGATCAGGTTAATTCCACTAGGTTTCCTCAAAAGCATTGTAATCCTGTTTCAGCAGTGGGTTCTCTTCCCTGTTTGCCGGGACTTCCTAAGGGCTCTGTGGGGCTGGACATGCTCTCAAGTGGCAACTTAGCATTTAGAGGGTGAGGGTGAGGAGCAGCTGGGGGTCTCACCATCACCACAGAAAATTGTTACTGTAGGCTTGGAATATTTTATTGTATTGCAGTCCTGGGTGGAGATGCCTTTAGTGTTTGCTTTTCAATGTGAATTTGTTGGGAAGATTCTACTCTGCTGCTCTTACTGTGCGTGGACATAACTCTCCTATTGAGAGATAACTGTTTTAAGTGCTACTGCTATAGATTATCTTTTAACAAATCAGTGCTACTGCTATAGGTCATCTTAACAGATCACCAGGTGATTACCCCAGAAACCCAGTCCATGTACTTTTAACTCAGAGATTGTTTTTCCCTTTGTAGTTTGTTTCACCAGAAAGAATAGTTTTCATCTCTATAGAAGACCTCTTTTATACCTGTTTTTAGTTTTAATGTTTCTACTCTGTTTTCCCTATCGATACTGATTTGTTTCCATCTGATATTATAATTCTTTTCCCATCATTCTACACCATATTATGATTTATTCTTTTTCTTTAAAAGTTTTTAGCATTTCATTGAGATTTGAGAAATGAAAGGATGTAAATGTGCTCAGTGAGTCCACCATCTTGAAAGCATAGATTTGCTTTAATTTATTTGGAGTGTGTTTTCTGTTTAGATAGGCCTGGATTCTATTTCATAACAAAAGATGCTTTTCTGATAGAGTATTCTAAGTATGTCCATGTGGATTCCCTACTTGCCATCTGGTGCCTATAGAGAACTGTGGGGGAGACGGCAAAGCGCCCCAGTTCCGCAGGGGCTCTGCAGCCCGACTGCACGCTCACTGGCTCAGCTTCTTCATCTGTACAATGGGGATAATGATGGCACTTATTTCATTGATGTGTTTTAAGGATTAAATGCATTTGATTGAAAAGTTCTAGCCACATAATAAGAAGGATTGATGTTTGCTCTTAACCTTAGGGCAGGGGTCCTTAAACTTTTTGAACAGGGGCCAGTTCACTGTCCCTCAGACCACTGGAGGGCTGGACTGCAGGCCCCGGGATGAGTTGGCTGCTAAGCAGGACAGGCATTGGCAGCAAAAACACTCGGCGGGCTGGATAAATGTCCTTGGCGGGCCGCATGTGGCCCATAGGGTCATAGTTTGAGGACGCCTGCCTTAGGGTGTGAGCAGTCCTTCAGGCCAGATACCTGGCATGCTTGTCTACAGCAGTTTTCTACTGGAATGACTTGACAGCCTTCACTGGCTATTTAAGGGTTAATGTCACTTTGCTGAGGCACTTGGGGCAGATTTTTAAACCTAACATTTGGCTTAATTGGTTCTGTTGTGCTTTACTTTTTTTAGTATAATAAAACCAAAATATGCTAAGATGAGAATTTTCTTAAGAAAATAGGAATGTTATTTTTTTCACTAATTTATCACCTATTTCTTTTCAATGAATTGACAGTATTTTTACCATCTCAAACCAGTAACCATTTCTCTGTTGGATTTACATTAGCCATTTCCTTCCAAAATAGAAAACCTTTTTGAAGAAAAAAAATTAAAACCATCAAAAGTGAAATGATAGAGTTTTCCAGTTAATATGAACATTTCCCAATTGTTCTTTTTAAAAATTTCTTTTCAAGGCAGGTTCTTACTCTGCCACCTGGGGCTAGTATATGGTAAGTCAACCCCAACTCCTGAACTCAAGTGACAGTCTCCTGAGTAGCTGGACCATAGCCATGCACCACCACATCCAGCTAATTTTTCTATTATTTTATAGAGTAGGGATCTCTATAAAAAGCGATTCTTCTTCCTCAGCCTCCCAAAGTGCTAGGATTATACGTGAGCTCAGTGCACCTGGTCCCAAGTTTTCATAGTGGGAGCAATCCCCAAACTACTGCTTCAGCAGGGGAGAGGTGCACGGCAAGAGTGAGCCAGACCGTCTCATTCAGCACATTGGAGAAACATATTTCTTAGTTCCTTATCTTTGCTAGGGACTGCTTCAGGATATGAGAGAAAGAGCTGCCAATTCTGAGGAAGACATTTACCAGCTTCTTACAGATCGTGTCAGAAAGAGCTCATGCTGAGAAAAAGCATGCAAGGTGCCCTGGTCGTGCAGAGGCGGGAGTGACAACTGGTACTAACTTGTTTTGTAATATTAAGGGAGAACCTCTCAGCTTCACATCAGCTTGGGGTCAGCAAGCATGTCTTCCAAAATGGAAATGGAAATGGAATCTATACTGGCTTTCAGTGTGCCTCCCACAAAAGTCATCTCTCCTGCATTCCAGTGAGAGTGGATGAAAGACTGCCTGCCTCTATTTCCGTGCTTGAACAAATTGGACAGTTTCTTATTCTAACATGAAGTTTTTTGACTGACCATCCATGTCATGCAAGGCTGTTAGATGTACTTTTTAAGCATTAAGACTTCCAGTCTAAATCAGACACAGTAAGACTTCCGATCAAAATCAGACACATTCAGGTTCTTTGAGACTGAGCCAGCCACTGCATTTGAGTCTTAGGATCTGAAGTTGAGGCAGCATTTAAAAAAATTAGTCATCACTTAAGGGACTAAGCTGATTTATCACTTTTGTTGGCTAGAATGGCATTATGTTTTTGGAACAAAAAGTTGAGTGCAGGCTCTGCTGTGGGGTAAATTTTTCGGTTTTGTAACAGGGAAGTTAGCAGAGGTGGCTCTGAAACCACTGTATCAGACTGTTGTAATGAGTTATTGGTTGGCTTCAATCATTAATATTTTTGTTTTTTTCCATTGAATGTCAAGAATAATTACTATGAACAAAAGAGTAAAAAAAAATGCTTCTTAGGAGCAATTCTCAGAATTGCGAATTACTAATCTTTATGCCTAGAAAAGCAACTGTATTTGGCAAAGTCCAGTATTCTGGGTTTTTCTTAAACACAGATTGAATTCTGCAATCATACTTTATTCCTCAGTGGTCACTGAAGCTGCCAGTATACCTAGGACCTCACCAGGATGGGAGGACAAAACACATCACTGAGTTGAGCGAGTTTAAGTTTAAAAGGAACAAGAGCCTAAGAAAGAAGAATTGCTTGGTTTTGTAATATACATAGGTTGATTTAGATGTGGCAGAATACAGTCATCCAGTTGCCAGTTCAACATCTATCTGTGCAGAGCCCTGATAATCACATGGCTGTGCACTTTGGTTACTGCATTTAAAAATCTCTGGATTTTAATCATTGTTAAATCAGATGGAATTGGCTAAAGGCTTTTAACCACTCTAGGCTCCAGTTAGCATCACTTTATTCATGTAGCATGCTTGCTTGGAGTCCTCACATCTTGCACGGAACATTACTGCCTTCTCCAAAGCATTGCTATAGTCCTGATTCAAGCTGCATTTCTCCTTTGCCCCATATCACCGTTTCAGTAATTTCTAAAATTTCACGTTCTCCATAAAGCTTTTTACCCTGCCTAGTATAGGTGTGGAAATCCAGAATTTTTTTAAAACTTTAATCACAGTATTTATTTAAGATTCATGTTCTATTCTCCTCCCTTGACCACCATGGCTTGACCGTCACAGAACATAACTAATTCATTCACTTCTTTTTGATTTGGTTTATTTTCAATTTCGTACCAGTTTGTGCCATATAATATGTTGGGGTTTGTCTATCTGACTTATATTATAAGCTACTAAAATATAGGGGCTAGGTCTTTTAATTTTTTTTTTTTATGTATATAACTTGATTCTTGAAAATAGTTCATTAGGACGGACGCAGTGGCTCACGCTTATAATCCCAGCACTTGGGAGGCCAAGGCGGGTGGATTGGCTGAGCTCACAGGTTCGAGACCAGCCTAAGCCAGAGTGAAACCCTGTCTCTAAAAAATAGCCAGGTGTTGTGGTAGGGTGGGCGCCTGTAGTCCCAGCTTCTTGGGAGGCTGAGGCAAGAGGATCACTTGAACCCAAGAGTTTGAGGTTGCTGTGAGCTAAGATGCAACGGCATTCTACCAAGGGTGACCAAGTAAGACTCTGTCTCAAAAATAAATAAATAAATAAATAAAATAAAATAGCTCATTAAAAGCATTTTCACTATAGGCTTGTGAAATGCCTCAGTTTTGAGAAGTTGTCTATTAATTGTGGAGCCCTTGAGTAAAGAAAGATTATTTAGAATCCATATGTGGAATGCAGTTTTCTGGAGAGAGCTTATGTCATCAGTCTGGATTAATTTAATTTCACCATTTCATATTTTTGGCATGTAGAATTTCCAATTAATAATTCAAAAAATATGGGTGTAAGAAGCATTGACATTAACAATTTTTGAAGCAGCTTCATTTGCATATGTGATGGCATCTTAGCTGTATAAATACATCATCTTTAATATAGAAAGTTATTTTAGTATGTTTGGCTCCATGCAGTTAAGATCTGCTAACTTGAATATAATGGGCTCTGTCATGCATTGAATATTATATTTTTTTAATAGATAAAAATCCATTCCAGGTTTAACTAAATAAAAGCCAACCCACAAGGATAGAGCTTTTTCCTTCACACATTTAGAAAGTCACAGATTTTTCCTCACATTTGTTTCTTGGCTTTTTAGCACCATGTAAAAAAGAAAAGTCTGTACTTGGGTGCTATGATATAGAAGTGTTTTAAGGAAAATTGTTCTTAAGTTTAATGTTTGTTTTGAAAATTGAAAATATATTATTTGTAATGTTTTAAGAGCTTTTATGTGAATAAGTATTTTTAATTTAAGAGTAAGTCTGTTCCCTTCCTATTTTTTAAAAAAGTATGCAGCTTCTCCCTAATCTTACTCTTAAAATTATTAGCCAGAATTTTCCTGTGCATATGCAACCATGTATTTTACATTTCTCTACATAGCCGTAGATGTGGATAAATACTTTTAGCCTTTACACAAATGGGATTGTGCTTTTTCTATTCTGCAGCTTGTGTTTTCCTATGAACATATTCTGTCCACCTCATTTCTTTTCAATGGCTGCATAATCTTTCATCATATTGATACACTATGTTTACTCAGATTGTTGTGATCAATCTTTAGCTTGTTCCCAGATTTTTTTCTAAACTGTGTCTGTTGCAGTCACTATTCTTCTGTCCTTATACAAATAGGTATTTTAAGAAATAGAATTGATTAATTCATAGGTATCCATCTTTAAATGTTTGATAACTTGTCAAATTCTCTTCCCAAAAGGAATTTTTAAAAGTTTATAGTTCTGTCTAGAGTGTATAAAGGTTTCTGTTTCCCCACACTGGATATGATTTTTGGAGGCATTAAACATCACAGGATTCTTGTTGCATTTGTGAATCATTTAGTCCTGCATAGAAATTCTTCAGGAGATAAGAAAAATTTGCAATATAAATTACAGTCTTGTGGGTACCAAGATTAAATAAATTTGTCGGATGGAATAGACTTAAAAATCAAGGTGCTTTGTTTTATTTTCTGAGCGTGGCCAGGCTGTTAAGCTCTGTATCAGGCCTGCACTATCCCAGAGGCCTTTTCGGTCTCCCAGTATCCTTTCTCCTGTCGTCTTTGTTTGGGCTTCCAGGTGAAAGTGAGAATAGAGGTAGAAAGTTTCTTTTGAAGACTGTTTGTTTTTTAATCTGTGCAATGTATGATAACATAACTGAATACCTTAGCTTTTGATCATTGATATTTTGGTGAAAGAAGATCTACACCAAGTGAGAGTCTGTTCTGAAAGTTTGAGTTGTGAGCAATAGTCATCTACTAGGGGACATTACGTACTATTCCTTTTTCTTTTCTCTTAAAAAAAAAAATCATGTGGCATGTCCTTTTAGCTTATAGAATCGTAGCTAGCTGCCCCTCCTTTGGGTGGCTTAGATCAGCCCTCTCCAGGCAGTACTTTGAAGTCTGTGAAATACATGGATAATTTAGGCTGACATACTTGGCAGGCCCATTTAAAAAGCAGAATTGTTTGATGGCATGACACAAGAGGTCTGTTAACTGAGTTATAAAGAACTGAGGCATTTTCAACAAACCCTAGCCTTGGCATGAAATTTAAATAGTTCTTACTTTGTGGCGTGCAGTTAGTGAGCTTCCTGTGATGTAATATGGTCTCTCAGTGCAAAATGCTAGGAAATGAGACTTTTACTATACCTAGCAATTTCTCCAAGAAGGAATGGGTCAAAATAAGTATGCGGTTATTTTCTCCTTTAATTCAATTCAGCTACAGTAGAGAGACTACCCTAGCAGGATATGAGGAAGCCAACCTGGAGAGAGCCGTAGCCCTTAGGAAATGTGAGAGACTAGCCAATCAGCGGTGGGGTTGGAGGGTGCCTAAATAATGAGGATAATCTAATTATTATGGTGGGTTGATACATAGCCTTAGAAATCAGAGGCCTTCCTTAAAAAATTTTAAAAATCAAATCTAAAAATATATAGTTCATTATTGTGTGTACTATAAACATCCTGAAACCTTTTTTTGTAGCATGAGATTCTAAATTTTTGTGGTTTTCATTGTGATTTTACTATTCTTATCACTTAATTTTTTTTTAAATTCTCAGTGTTTAATGCAGATGTTGCTAATTTTCTCAGAAATGTAAGTTTTACATAATTGAGAGATCAGGAAAAGAGTATTACAAGACAAAGGTTACCAAAATAAAGCTTCCAGTTTATGTGGCTAAGCTCTCTGAATGGTGGCATTACTGTTGGGCTATTCTCTCGCAGAAAAAAAGAAATGAAACTACAAAGTAGTTTCAATATGTGCCTGTGTATTAAAGTGGAAGCATGTGACACCACCAAATGGGTACCACATGGCAGAAATACCCAGGAGCAAGTCAGTAGTATGAAAGGCATAATTTAGTTTTGTTTCATTTCATTTTTTTCCCTTTAGTGGGAGGAAGAGAGAAAGAGAGAGAGACAGACAGACTGTGTGCCTATCATAGAGTCAGGCCTCTCATTTTAGTTGATATATTTGGTTTAGTAGAGTTTCGTGCCTGCCTGATTTTCATATTGATCTTTATTCTGATACCTTTGGTTATAGCTTTTAGATGCCAAATTTCTTTATCCTTCAAAAAGGGAACGAAGGAGAGTGACAGTGGTTTGCTCCTCACTTTCTTACCCCAGCGGGCTCAGACTGTGGCTCCGTGTCTGCTCCTAGCCTTGTTTAGTGATTATTGGTGTGTGCTTACCTTCTTTCCCAGGCTCCAGTCAGTTACTCAGAAAATAATAATTGAGTGTTTAAAGTGTGCGAGCCTTGTACTGGCTTTGACCGCTACTGTTTCGGGATGTCTAGAGTAGGAGGCTTGTGAACCACTGAAAATGTGAAGTGGGAAAAGAAGTTATTTCTTATGTTTGCTCAGTGAGGAAATACCATGGATGGCTAGAAACTTCACTGACTTTTGAAAATAATTTATTCCATTTGCTTTAATAGAATTCTTGAATATTATGAAAATAGTTAAAAATTAAAACATCTGTTTAGCATATCAGAAACATTCCAAGAATGCAGATCTTTGACTATATTAAGTAGGCATATAGCCACAAATAAGTTTGCCTTTCTACTTATTTGCTTCCATCTGAATCCTTTAATGTACACCATCTACTGAAAAGCGTGGGTTTCAGAGCCAAGCCTGGTCCAAGCCTGGTCCAGTCCTGGCTTTGTAACTTGTTAGCTATGTAATTAATTGGGATTGGCTCCAGCCAGTTAGCTTGACTTTGGGCAAATTACTTAATCTTTCTGAGCATTTGGTTCTGTGTCATTTTATAGGGACTGTAATGCCTATCTTCTATGGCTGTCTTGATAATTAAATAAGAGTGTAGATTAATTGATAGGTAGGTACTAAATACCCAGCACACAGTAGTTTCCCTTTCACCCCACTTATATACTCAACTTTTTATATTACTTTAACAATACAGTATAGTGTCTTAAATATCCATGCCTTGTTTGGGTATCTCGAAGGTAAAAAACATTTTGTATTTTATGTCAACAGTGGCTAGTAGCTGTTACCATAGGAATAAGTCTGTGGGAGTGCTTTTGCCCAATATATGCTAATCTGAAGCAGCATTCTGTTCTCAGCTCAGACCCTCAGAGAGACGTTAGTTCATTCTTTCTCTTTCCCTGATTGGAAGAGCAAAATGCGGCCAATATCCATTTAGTGTTTGTGTTAGAGCAGTGGCCTCCAGAATTTATTAAAGGGTCGCAAGCTTTGAATCCTCCTTTATACACACCTCTTTTTTCATGAATTTTAATACAGATTTAGATTCTTATAACTATCACTACAAGATCCAAACAAGTTCTCAAACCCCACACTTAGTCACGCTTTTCCCCCACACCTAACTCTAGACCACCACTATCTGTTGTCTGCTGCTATAGTTTGACCTCTCCTAGAATCTTGTATAAATGGACTCATACTGTCTACAGCTTTTTGAGACTGGCTTCTTTCATTCAGCATGATACCCATGAGAGTCATCCAATTGTTAAGTCTGTCAACAGTTTGTTCCTTTTTTTTTTTTTTGAGACCGAGCCTCAAGCTGTCTCCCTGGGTAGAGTGCTGTGGCGTCACAGCTCACAGCAACCTCCAACTCCTAGGTTTAAGTGATTCTCTTTGCCTCGGCCTCCCAAGTAGCTAGGACTATAGGCACCTGCCACAACACCAGCCTATTTTTTTTGGTTGTAGTTGTCATTGTTGTTTGGTAGGCCCAGACTGGATTCAAACCCACCAGCTCTGATGTATGTGGCTGGCACCATAGCCGCTTGAGCTACAGGTGCTGAGCCAGTTTGTTCCTTTTTATTGATGAATAGTACTCTATTGTATGGATGTATCAGTGTTTCTCAAGTCATTCAACAGGATTTATGTAGATTGTTAAAATTCTTTTTTAATGTATTGAGTTTTGTAAGTTTGTTTTAATTTCAAAGTTGAATAATATATACTAATCACAGAAAAATTAGAAAATGGATAAAAGTTATAAGAAAATTATCCTTGCCTAAACATAACTTCTGTTAAAATTTAGGGATGTTTCTTTTCAGTCTTTTTTCGTGTGCATGGAGTTTTTCGGCTTATGATTATATTTTCATAGTTGTGATTCTTTTCTTCATACACTTTTTAAAATTATTGTGGGAAAAAAATACGATGAGAACTACTTTCCTGGCAAATGTTTAAGTGTACCATACATTTTAGCATTGTTAACTGTATGCACATTATTGTATAACAGATGTCTAGAACTTTTTCATCATGCATGGCTAAAACTCAATACTCACAAAACAGCAGTTCCTCATTTTTCTCCCCTCCCCATCCCCTGGTAACTACACTATTTTCTATTTCTATGAGTTCGATGACTTTAGATCCCTCATATAAGTGGAATATGCAGTACGTGTCTTCTTAATGCTGGCTTGCTTCACTTAGGATAATGTCTCCAGATTTACCCATTTTGTATTGTAACTTTAAATACTTTTTTATTCTGCTTTTTGTCATGTTTTAATTGTGAATATTGTATGTAACATATAGTTTCTAAAAGATTATGGAGCCAACACTAGTGTAACCATTACCCCAGTTATGAAGTGGATTACTGACTGCGTCTCTGTAGCTTCTTGTGTGACCCCAGCCCATCGTGGCATCTTCCCTTTACCGAGGGAGCGGTACCTAACTTTGGGGATAATCTTTCTCTTGCCGTGCTTCATGGTTTTCCAACCTATGTTTATTCTCTAAAAGATATGATTTCGTTTTGGCTCATTTTGAACTTTAGTAAATTTAGAAAATTTACTCTGATGAGAATTTGCTTGTGCTCTGCTACGATAAACCTGCATAAAGGTGCTTTCTAGGCTTGGTGTGGTGGCTCATGCTTGTCATCCTAGCACTGGGAGGCTGAAGGGGGAGGATCACTGGGACTCAGGAGTTGGAGACCAGCCTGAGCAAGAGTGAGACCCCATCTCTACTGAAAGTAAAAAAGAAATTAGCAGGGTGTTGTGACGGGTGTCTGTGCTCTTAGTTACGGGGGAGGCTGAGGCAGGAGGATGTCTTGAACCCAGGAGTTTGAGGTTGCTGTGAGCCAGGTTGATGCCCCAGCACTCTAGCCTAGGCAACAAAGTGAGACTCTTTCTCAAAAAAAAAAAAAAAAGAAAGAAAGAAATGCTTTTCAAGATCCGTTTAGTATTCTGAGAAGTAATTATCCTGTATCCTGTACTTGTATAGCCATTCTTTACTTTAGGCTGGTTATAATTTTTATCATTGTAAATAATGTAGTGAATGTCTTTCTACATGGCTTTTTTTATTTAGTATCATTCTCTTTGGATAGTATCATGAATAAAGGAGTATAAAATTATAAGTCTCTGATTATACACTTATTGCCAAATTATTTACAGAGAGTCTTACCAGTTAATACTGCAGTGAAGCCCTCTTGTCTCTGGGCTAACAGTAAGGGTTTTTCACTCTTTCCCTCAAATAAAACGTCTTAGGGAATTTGAGGATTAAAAAGATTATTTTATCTTATTTGCATTTCTGAGGTTGGATGCTTCACTATGTGTTGGTTTCTTTTTTGTTGACTTTGCCTAAGTTTCTGTTGGGGTAAATTAGTTTCTTAAGTAATGGTTAATATGGTCTTGTGACTAATTTTTTTATTTTTACAGATGTAGGTGCAAAAAATTACAGGCATCTCTGTGCTGTTTATTACAATAAGAATCCTGGGTTCGAGGTGATCCATGGGCTGCTGGACAGAATTATGCAGCTGCTTGCTGTGTGCCCTGGTGAAGATAAAGGCGGATATGTGATTAAGGCAGCGGACGGTGAGACGGGCCGGCCAGAGCTGGGGTGGGAAGAGCTACATCTGGGAGCTGATAAAAAAATTTATTTGGGGGTGTAGAGAAAGAGGGCGATGAAGCTGAATTTCAGTTCGTTGTTAGTATTTTCTAGAAAATATCCTTGTTCCCCCAAGCGTTTCAGAACGCTCCTGAGTGCTGCACACTATGCACTTGTTCCAACCGAGCTATGGCAGCCCTCGGTTATTGGCACTGTTACGGTGTCGACACCCTGGTGAGCTCGGAAGTTTAAGTTGGAAGCTGAGAAGACCTGAAGTGACTGATGGGTTTCCACTCAGAAGCCTCCTGTCTGAAGGCTTTAAGGGGAAAGAAAAAAAAAACACTGTCAAAAGTTATTCTGGGCTCGGCGCCTGTGGCTCAATCGGCTAAGGCGCCAGCCACGTACACCTAAGGTGGCGGATTCGAATCCCCAGCCCGGGCCGCCAAACAACAATGATGGCTGCAACCAAAAAATGGCCGGGCGTTGTGGCGGGCGCCTGTGTTCCCAGCTACTTGGGAGGCGGAGGCAGGAGACTCGCTTGAGCCCAGGAGTTGGAGGTTGCTATGAGCTGTGATGCCATGGCACTCTACCCAGGGGGATAGCTTGAGGC